>CAUYQG010039411.1:0-43425 GCA_963574415.1 Tarsius wallacei | reverse complement strand
ACGCCCAGCTGATTTTTGATTCATTGTAGAGATGAGGTCTCGCCAAGTTGCCCAGGCGGGTCTCGAACCCGCGGGCTCAGGCAATTCACTCACCTCAGCCTCCCAAGGCGCGGGATTACAGGCTGAGCCACCGAGCCCGGCTATGTTTCCTCTTTTATTTCTGATTTTTGTAATTGAGTAATGTCTCTTCTTTTATTTCTGATTTTAGTAATTTTTTATTTCTTGGTCAATCTAGCTAATGGTTTGAGAATTTTGTTGATCTTTTTGAAGAACAAACTTTTGATTGTTTTTGTTTTCCTATTTTCCATTTCATTAATTTCTCTTCTTATCTTTATAATCTTTATTATTTCCTTTCTTAGGTTTGATTTGGATTCAGTTCATTCTTCTTTCTCCAGTGTCTTAAGTTGGAGGATTAGGTTATTTATTTGAGATTTTCTTCTTTTTGTGTAGACATTTACAGAGATAAATTGCCCTCTAACTAATGTTTTTTATTCTAAAAGTTCTGAGATGTGAATCTTCAGTTTCATTCATCTCATAGTATTTTCTAATTTTTTTTTTGTGCTTTCTTCTTTGACCCATAGGTTATTTATGTATAATTAAATTTTCACTTATTTGTGAATTTTCCAAATGTCTTCTGCTACTGACTTTTAGTTTCACTCCATTGTACTCAAGTATATACTCTGCATGATTTCAATCCTTATAAAATTATCAAGACTGCTTTATACTCTAGCACAGAGTTTTCAACCCCCACACCATTGGTCAGTACCAGTTTGTGGCCTATTAGAAACTGGGCTGCACAGTAGAAGGTGAGTGGCAGGCAGGTGAGTGAGTGCAGCTTCATCTGTATTTACAGTCACTCCTCATTGCTCACATTACTGCCTGACTCTGTCTTCTGTCAGATCAGTGGCGGCATTCGATTCTAATAGGAGTGTGAACCCTATTGTGAACTGTGCATGTGAGGGATCTAGATTGTGCGTGCTCCTTATGAGAATCTAATGCCTGATGATCTGAGGTGGAGCTGAGTTGGTGATGTTAGTGTTGAGGAACAGCTGCAAATACAGATGAACATTAGCAGTGAGGGTTGACAGCACATCCCGCCCTCCCCCGCCCCAAGGTCCATGGAAAAATTTTCTTCACGAAACTGGTCCCTGATGCCAAAATGTTGGGACTGCTGCTGTAACACATGGTCTATCTTGGAGAATGATCCAGGTACTCTTGAGAAGAATGTGTGTTCTATTGTTGTTTGGTCAAGTGTTCTGAAGATGACTGTTAGCTCTAGATGGTCTACAGTGTTGTTCAAGTCCTTTATGTACTTACTGGTCTTCTGCCTAGTGGTTCTATCCTCTACTGAAAGTTACTTACTGCTCTGGATATTATTTTTAAAACATCCCTTTGATTCTGTCAATTTGGGATTCTAATGTGAGGTGCAGACATGTTTATAATTGTATCTTCCTGATAAACTGAAAGTGTTACTAGAGGTGAATTGATAACTTTTTTGTTGTTTTAACATCTCTTTTGCTATAGGAGACAGAGTTTAGATTAAAAGATATCAGAAGATTAAAAGCAAAAGAATGGAAAAAGCCATGCAGTGCAAATAGCAGTGATAAAAAAGCTGCCATGGCTTCCCATACTGACACTAAAATGTCATTACTTTAGTTTTTTTGAACATGTCTACAATGGCTGAGCTGAGGTCCTATCTGTTAAATTTTACCTCTACAGCCCCTCGCAGGCAGTTTTGTTGCCTGCCTTGTTCCCACACATGAGTCACATTTTTCTGGGTTTTTTTGCATGTCTTATCTTTTTTTTTTAATAAACAGAACATCTTAGTAATATACAGCAGTGGTCCCCAATCTTTCTGGCATCAGGGACTGGTTTTATGAAAGACAGTTTTTCTATGGACCTGGGGGTGGGAGGTGGGATGTGCAGTCAAACTTCACTGCTAATGTTACTCTGCATTTGTAGCCACTCTCCAGCGCAGGCATCACCACCTCAGCTTCACCTCAGATCATCAGGCATTAGATTCTCATAAGGAGCACACAACCTAGATCCTTCCTATGCATAGTTTACAATCGGGTTCAAGCTCCTATGAGAACTCCAAGTTTTTATTGTGCCACTGCTTTAGTTGAATGTGGCAAGTCACCATCAAGCCATGTTTGAATTCTGCACTACCACGTGAGGATCTTATTTTCATCTTGGCTTCTTTCATTGGAACCACTTTTGGAGGATACGTGTGGCTTAGTAAGAACCGTGAGTAGGTATTGTTATGAAAGCTGACACTTAGGGATCCTTCTCTGCACCCTGTGTAGGATTCATGTTTCCTTCGAAGATGCACATGCTGAGGCGTCTCAGCTGGAACCTGCAGGAATTCATGGATAAGAAGTGAAGAAACACCCCTCTTGTGCCCCCTTCTGAGTCACCAGGCAACCCTCTGCAGTTAGGAGAAAGCTCTGTATTTAATAGAAAATAACCATGACGCTCGATTGTTCAATTAAGCGTGCAAATCAACTACTGACCTTTCCGGATAGGAGCTGGCTACTCTCTGATGGAAAATAACTGAATGGGCATCAAAACGTGACATGTGGGCTGTCCCTCAAAGCGAGACGTTCAAAAGATGTCACCAGGAAGAGAGACATCTCCATTTTTCACTTAAAAAATGTTATCAGTGCTAACTAAAACCACAATGCCGGGAGAAGATGCCTTTCTGCGCTCCCGCACCCGTGAGGTCTTGGTTTCACATGTGTGCATGCATCTGGTGACTTTACCCAGAGTAACTCTGAGCATACGGTTACTGTGTGCAGAGGTGATTTTTAATCAACACCAGGACAAGCCTGGGTTAGATTAATGGAAAATGCAGAACACATGGTCCAAGTCTGTTTGCTCAACCAGGAGACACGCAGCGTTCCTGGCTTTGCTTCCTCCCAGAGTACCAGACAAGTCCGGGAAGACACAGCTGCATTACAAGGCACCGGGGGCACTGGTGGCGGGACCTGGAGACTCGAGGATGACCGACTTCCACCTTGCAAGGAGGAGCACTGCAATAGCAACCACAGCCACCACCACCTCCCTCCTGTGGTTACCACCATTCATAAAGGCCTGCTCAACCCCAAACAGGACAGGACTCTCATTCTCAAGGTAAGAGGAGGTGCTTGTGCTCTCCTCTCTAAGAGAGGCCAGTTCCGCGTCTGGACCCTCAGGGCCGGTGGCATTGCTCTGTGTTCCAGAGCCACCTTCTGAGCACTGGACTTCAGGGATGATGATGGAGGGTGAAGGGAGCTCTCTGTGCAGGACTCTGGACAGGACCAAGAGTTTAAAGACACATACAATGGAAAACCTTCACTAGAAACTTCTACACATCTGCAATTGGAGCAGAGACCTCGACAGGACTCCTCTCTCCCACGGAGTCTCCCACTCATGTGAGATGAGTTCAAGGTTTGGTCTCAGCTTTCAGCTCCTGTAACCACTTCTACTCCGCTGCCAGGTCGGCCTGAAGGCAGCGCCTCCGTCTCCATAGGGGCTTTTGCCCCAGGCCCCTGGGCTTGAGTCAGGTGCTCGTAGAGTCAGCAGAAGCCATGAGAGCCAGTCAGGTGGCTGAAGAATACCCTGTGAGCTGATCCGGGGAAAAAAATGGATCTGTCCAAAGAGGGAAGAAAACAGTCTACAAGTGATTGAAATGTCACATCACACATGTAATTTACATAGGGTCATTGTGTACACGCTCAGAGCAGGAAGGTTGTCTCAGGCTGAAATGAAATAGTTCTTTTCACAAAATTCAGATAAAACAGTCAAGGCTATCTATATTTAAATCCTGAAATAAGGGCTTTGTAACCTAGGTTTTCTTACACAACATGTAATCTTCATGAGTTTACGACACAGCGGCAGCAGAGGAGTTACAGGAGTTGGACCACTGGCAAGAAACCTTAAGACAACACTATCAGTGTTTATGTTTCAAGGAAACTGGCCCCATGAGGTTGGGCGATTCGCTCAGCCACAACACTCAGCGCTCACAGAGCCGGGCACAGAACCCAGGTTTCCTGTTTTTTAGAGCCACAGTCTCTCACAGCATTGTTGACTCTCTGGCTGATAAAGTCACCTCTGCTTTGTATTCAAGTCAGAAGCGCAAACAGCGACTCCCAGGGGCACCAGATGGCCAGGGAGAAAGCCTCAACAGTGACATGACCTCTGCCCTTGGTGACTCACAGTGGAGCGGGAAGGCTGTCACACATCCAGCAACATGTTTTGGGGTAAAAGTTTACCATGAGAAATAATAACATTTTTCAGCCTTCGTGATCCAGGCAATATGCTAAGCCTTTTCCTCTTTTTCTACTTTTTTCATAATATCTAATGTGAATGTTACATAGAATATCTAGTATAGGCAACTAGATATTGTTCTTGGGAAGGAAAAAAAAAGCCCTCTGGTGGCTGCTTTCTTAAAGCTTGTGAATAAGAAAATGTATTTCACGCGATGTTCCTTTGTACAAAACCCTGCACATCCCCCTGTGTACTGCATGTAAACTTGTGATGATCACATCAGTCAAGATAAGAACGTCACTTAAGAAAATGTGCTGCGGTGTTGATCTCACCACTGGTCTAAACAAACAGCACCATTGTAAAAGCACTGAGGACACCACTGCACCAAAAGCCTATGGGGGCACTCCAGGGGTTCGTGTGCAGTGAGGCAAGAGTGAAAGGATGGATTCTGGGTGGAGTGGTCCTTGAAGACAGGGATTGTCTGTCTTACTGACAATTTTATTGTAGTCCTGGAACATGGAAAAGCAGTGGAAATTCAAAATACTGTACACGTGCGTGGCAGGAAAAAGGGAGGGAAAGAGGGAGGGAGGAACAATGCCAGTTGGTGGGAACCTGGTAGCCCCATGTGTCAAGGCAGGTGTGCGCATGTCCTCCCTGCACACAGGGCAGGAGGCAGGAGAGGGAAAGGATTCCTGCAGAGGTTGGGCTCAACTGACTCTTGATCATGTCTACTCTCTAGGGGTTGTCCGTGTGGATCCCACAGTCCCAGGAACAGAAAGCCTCCTGCATCATGGTACATGTCTTCTGAACACACTTGCAGTTCATCGATTGTGATGAATCTGGCAGAGTAAATTTTGCTTCAAGAGGATAATCTCGGCAGAGGCAGTGGTAGACACAGGAGGAAGCAAGCCATTCAGAAGTGACAGAGCAGGGTTAGGACCTGACCCTCCACCCACTCAGCTGTGCAACTTCCAGTTCCCGAGTTCAGGGCCTATGCCCATCTGGTTTTTGAATTTATCTCAGTGCCCAGTACGCCACAGTACTTAATGGTAAGTGTTACTCACACATCAGTGCATTCAACAGTTTCCTCATCTCATGTCCCATGGTACTCCGAGCATGAAACGAGAAAGGTCCCAGGGAGCGTGTAGCTGTGCCAGGCATGTGTAGATGCTGATGAGTAAGAGCCATTGTTACAAACAATGAGACTCCTTTGTTTTTTAAAGTGGAAATTTTCTATTCAGTTTTAAGCAGGGAAACTGCCTCACCTACACAACACAAGGCTCCCTGGAGAGAATGCTGCCAGTCCAGCCGCCTCATCTGGCACTGTCCCACCACAGGGAGGGGTACTGAAGACAGGTGGCCAGTTTACTACTGTTCCACAGGCTGGACATGTTGCTGGCACTTGGTGGCAGGGACCAGAGTGTGAAATGTCCAATACAGTATGGGAAAGTCCTACAAAAAGCACCTCAATTGCCCAACTGTGCTCTCATGGGAAACACGCAGTCTCAGGTAATGACGTTCCCTGCTTCCTGCCATCACTCACTCTGCGACACACAGCTGGAAGGCCATCTGACGAGCATTTGCAAGTCAGTTACATTTACCTCCATTCTGTCACCTCACACATGAAAAATATAAGTGTCAGGCCCATTATGTTACATGATAAATTCAATTAAAATGTCGAAATTTTTTTTTTACAAACACACAGATGAAAAAAAAGTTCTAGTGAAATAATAAACCAAACAGAAAATGTGGCAGTATGACAGAAGATGTTTGCAAAAGCCATTAGGAAGAACTCTATCTTGTCACAGAGGCAGCCAAGACAGTTTCCTCAAGAAAATCAAACAGAGCAACTCTGAAGAGCTTGTTTCCGCCCTCTTCTCTGTGGCCTCCTGGCCCCGTGCTCCACACAGCCAACATCTGTGTCTCTTAAGACTCTAGTTCCCCACTGAGCAAGCCCTGCTGGTCTCCTGCCCTAAGATTTGCCTTTTCCTCTTCAAAATGAAGACAGAGGGACAATGACGAAGTAGCAGGCACTGAAGGAAAGGGAAATAAACAGGTCAAGACTGTAAGGTCAAGGATCTGGGACAGTGACCCACCCGAGGCGAGTGCCTGCCTGCTGAGACGCCCACAGGAGATATCAGGGGTAACGTTAGGACACCCTGCTCACAATTACTTCAAATTGACACAGGGGTTCTTGCTATGCACGGCATATTTCCAGCACCAGGGGCTGGTGACAGTGCCCTCCCCACTCCTGTATTTGCATATTACAGTTTAGATGTGTCCAGCTAAGTGGACTTGTGAATTATATTATCTGGCTTTAACTAAGTTAAACACCACAAACAAGATGGTATCTTTCAAAGCATTCTACAAAGAAACACTGGTTGGAAGATAACACCAAGTGTGCAAGACCAAGACACAACTGGAAAAGCTAAGTTCAGCACATCTCACGGCAGAGCTGTTCCAAGGCCCTAGGAAATGATGAAACAGAAGACTGATCACACACTGTTATTGCTGTAAGTGTCCAGATGGGTGCTGTCCAACACAGCGGCCTTGAAACAGAGTTAAGAGCTAAGTGCAAATGATGACTAAATTTTTATTTATTTATCGTTTTTTAGAGACAGGATCTTGCTCTGTTGTCCAGGCTGGAGTGCAGTGGGACAATCACAGCTCACTGCAGCCTTGACCTCCTGGGCTCCAACGATCCTCTCATCTCAGCCTCCCGAGTACCTGGAACTACAGGCAGGAGAAATTTAAAAAGAAATTTTTAAATTTCTTTAAAAATATATAATGTAATTTAAATGTAAACAGCCACATGTGACCTTTGGCTTAACTTTCCTGTGCCTCAATTTCTTCATATAATCATCTATCATCTGGTTGTGGTTAAAATGAATGTATTAAACATATTTAAAATACTGCATGGTACATAGTTTTAATCTCCTATTCAGATCTGGAAAAAAAACCCCAAAATTATTAAATAATTTGAAAAATGAATTGACAAACTCTCATTACTCAAGAACCTTGAACCTTGAACTAGATTTACATTGGGCCTTAATATATTAAGTAGTTAGTATGACAAGTTGCAGATAATTTATTACATCTTTATCCTATCTTTTCTTTCATACATTTTATAATAAACACACTATACTAATAAATATAAAAATCTACATACATTATATGTATATACTCAATTTAAAAAAGAAAAATGAAGTGAATGACCAAAAATGTTTACAGATTACTGGGCTAACCCAAGGGAAGCAAGTGTGTTTCAGCAAGAAACAATGCTGAGTGGACAGGCATTAAACCACTGTGTCTAAGTCACACAAGTAATTATTAAGTTAAAACAGAATGTTTGCAAATGGAACATTGGTTGCTTAGAAACTTTAAAAAGTCACAATATAATACTCTAGTATGAGGAACAAAGGAAGTTCTCATTAATTATATGTCATGTTATAAAGTAGTAAAGATATTATTAAGTAAGGCCTAATCATTAGGCGATAATAATATCATTTCTAGAACTATGAACCATATAGTTGTTGAGAAAACTATACTTTGGTGATAAAAATAGTGCAAACAGTATACATCTCAGGGTAGCATTGAAAACTGTATTAGACAAATCAGACACAGTGACTAACACCTGTAATCCCAGCAGTTTGGGAAGCCAAGGCGGGAGAATTGCTTAAGCCTAGGAGTTTGAGACTGAAGTGAGCTGTGATCGTGTCACTGCACTCCAGCATGTGTAACAGAGAGAGACCCCAACTGAAAAAAAAAAATTATATCAGACAACATAGACTTTAAACCAAAAACTGTAAAAATAGATAAAGAAAGATATTATATAACAATAAAATGGTCAATTTCAAGGTTAGGACAATTGCAATATACTTGTACCCAACATCAAAGCATCTTAATACTGTACATAAAACAAATATTAAAGGATTTGAAGGCAGAGACAGACTGCAATACAATAATGGTAGGAGACTTTAATTTCTCACTTTCAATAATGGACAGAAAATTAATAAAGGAACAATAAACTTGAACAACAACACTTTAGACCAAATGTACCTAATAGAAGTATAAAAACATTCCATCCACCAGCAACAGAATACACATTCTTCTCAAGCACACACAAAACCTTCTCCAGGATCAATAATAAGTTAGGGCACAAAGTATCTTTTCTGACCACAATGGTTTTAAAACTAGAAATCAATAATGAAGAGTTTTAGAAAATTCGTAAATATATATTAGACAACACTTTTCTAAATAACTAATGGGTCAATGAAGAAATATAAAGGAAACTTAAAAAATATCTTAAGACAAACAAAAATGGAAACACAACATATCAACACTTACAGGACACAGCAAAAGCAGTTCTGAGAGGAAAATTTACAACAGGAATAAATCCCTAGGTCAAAAAAAGAAGAAAGAGTTCAAAAAAAAAATTAACAACTAATTATTTCTCAAGGAACTAGAAAATGAAGAAAAAATGAAGTCCAAAGTCAGTAGAAAGAAGGAAATAATAAAAGTCAGAGCAGAAATAAATAAAATACAAGAAAAGCAATATAAAAGATTAATAAGGCTGGGCATGATGGCTCATGCCTATAATACCAGCACTTTGGGAGACTGAGGTGAGAGGATTGCCTGAGCCCATGCATTCGAGACCAGCTTGGGCAACATGGTGAGACCTCATCTCTACAATAAATAAAAAAATTAGCTAGGTGTGATGGTGATACGAATTTTTCAGGCCAGCCTGGGCTTTGAGAGTGTCAGCTCAATGATTCGGCCAGCCAAGCCCCAGAGAAGGTCGGCTGGAGGGGCTGGTGATCCTGCCCCGGATGTGTCAGCTCTAATGGGCTGGCAGCCAAGCCCTGAGAGTGTTGCTGGTTCAGTGGGCTGGCAAGCCTAGTCTCTGAAGTGTTGGATCTAATGGGCTAGCAAGCCAAACCCCAAGAGTGTTGCTGATTCGGTGGGCTGACAAACTCAGCCCCCAGAGTGTCTCAGCTTTGGAGTCTCGCCTTCTTCCTGCAGCTCTCCCAGTTCAGCCAGCTCAGTTGGCTGGCAAGCCAGCCTCTGGGGTGAACTGCTCTTGAGCTCCAATGATCTTCTGCAGCTTTTCAGATTGGGGTTCTTATCTTGTGCCCAGGAAGAATGAGGGACACAGCTAGCCAGAAAGTAAGAAAGCAAGATTTATCGAGAGGACAGACACTCTTCCACAGTGGGAGGCGACCTGAAGAACTGCCCATTTGGAGCTGAAACCTGGTGCTTATATAGCCCTGAGACTGAGCCGATTGGCTAGCACTAGCTGTGAGGTGATTGGTTGGTACTTGGCAGAGAAATAAATGAATGGTTGTTTTTCTATCCCAGCATTGAGTACTTGAGCTGTAGCTTGAGGGACTCGCAGGGAGCTTATTTACCAACAAAAGTGTATCAGCCTGAGAGGCCTGCCAGAAGTTTGCTACATTGTTACTGGAGGACACACCTTATCTTTCTGCCTAGCCTTTATCTAGCTATCTCCTGTCTCAATGGCAGGTGTCTGTAGTTCCAGCTACTTGGAAGGCTGAGGCAGAAGGATTGCTTGAGCCCAGCAGGTGAAGCCCAGCAGTGGATGTGAGAGTGCCAATGCACTTCAGCCTGGGTGACAGAGTGAGACTCCAACTCTAAAAAAAAAAAAAAGGTTAATAAAATGAAGAGTTTTCTGAAAAGGTAAAATTGACAAAAATTTAGCTACACTGAGAATAAAAGAAGACTCAAATAAATTCAGAAGTAAAAGAGGAGAAATTCCAACTGATTCCATAGAAATACACAGGTTAAGAGACTACTATGAACAATTATATGCCAATAAATTGGACACCCTAGAAGAAATGGAAAAATTCCTAGACACAAACTCAGTAAAAAGTAATGAAAAGTTTCTCATTAAAAAAAAAAAAAAAAGCCCAGGACCTAGTAAGACTTCATTGCTGAATTCTACCAAATATTTAAAGAATAATTACTACCAATCTTACTCAAATTCCTCCGAAATAGTTGCAGGGGAGGGATACTGCCAAATTCTTTTCATGAAGCCAGCATCACCCTGATACCAAAGCCAGATGATGACTTTCAAGAAAGAAAATCACACAATATCCTTGATGAACACAGATGTAACCCCCCCCCCAAAATACTAGCAAACCAATTCATTAAAAAAAAAAAATCCACCATGATCATCCTTGGGGTACAAGGATGGTTCAACATATGCAAATCAATGCATGTGATACACCACATTAGCAGAATGAAAGATTAAAACTATATGATCATCTTAATAGATGCAGAAAAAACATTTTGACAAAATTCAAAATCCTTTCATGATTAAAAACTCTCACCAAATTAGGTAAAGAAAGAATGTATCTAAACATAATAAAGGTCATATATGAGAAGACCACAGCTAACATACTGTGAAAACAGAAAGTCTTTCTTCTAAGATCTGGAATAAGACAAAAATGCCCACCCCCACCACTTCTGTTCAGTGTAGTACTGGAAGTCCTTGCCACAGCAATTAGACAACAGAAAGAAATACAAGGCATCCAGATGGGAAAGGAAGAAGTAAAACTCACTGTTTGCTGATGACATGATTTGACATACAGAAAACCCTAAAGACTCCACCAGAAAACTGTCAGAGCAAACAAATGAATATAATAAGTTGCACTGTATAAAATCAATACACAAAAAACAGTAGTGTTTCTATATACTAACAATGAACTATTCAAAAAGAAATCAAGGGAACAACACCACTTACAATAGTTACAAACAATTAAAATACTTAGAAACAAATTTAGCCAAGGAGGTAAAAGACTTGTGCACTGAAAACCATAAAATGTTGATGAAAGAAATTGAAGAAAACACAAGCAGAAAGATATCATGAGTAAAAATAACAAAGCTGGAGGCAACATACTACCTGATTTCAAACCATACTACAAAACTGTGATGATTAAAACAGCATGGTATAGAAAAAAAAAGACATGTCAACCAATGGAACAGAGTAGAGCGCCCAGAAATGACCATGTCACATGCATGTGCAATTGATTTTCAATAAAGGCACCAAGAATACACAATGGGAAAAAGACAAACTCTCAATAAATAGTGCTGGAAAAACTGGACATTCACATGCAGACAAATGAAACTGGACCCTTATCTCACACCATATACACAAACCAACTCAAAATGTATTTTAAAACTGTGTGTCAGAATGGCTACTATCAAAAAATGAAGGATAACAAGTGTTGGTGAGGATTTGAAAAGAGAGCCCTTGTTGCACTGGGAATGTAAACTAGTGCAGTCATTATGGGAAGGAAAGCTGTATGGGATTTCTTCATAAAATTAAAAACAGGATTACCATAAGATGTAGCAACCCTATTAATGGGCATTAACCTAAAAGATTCTGCAAACTGGAGGACATTATGCTAAATGAATAAGCCAGGCATAGAAAAACAAACATTGCATGATTTCACTCATCTGTGGAATCTAGAGCTTCTGAACTCATGGAAACAGAGAGCAGAATGTTGGGTACAGAGGCTGGGGGTGGGGAATGAGGAATCTCAAAGATCAAAGGGCACAACATCTCACCTAGCCAGGAGGAATAAGATCTTTTTTTTTTTTTTTTTTTTTTAGCACTATTGCACAGTGTAGTGAATACAGTTAATAATAGTGTGTTGCATATTTCAGAATTGCTGAAAGTGTTCTCACCACAAAAAGGTATTTGAGGTGATGGTTAATTAGCTTTATTTATTATCCCACACTGTATTCACAGATCATATCACTCTGTACCTCACAAATATGTATATTTATAAATGATCAATTGATAAGAACTTTTTTAAAAGGTTACTCCTCAGCCTTTTCATTTCTTCCTTAGAAGAAATCTTTTTACAACTCTCTCCTCATAAATTTCAGTTTCGAGCTTTGGGTCATTAATATTGCTTCCTTTGAACTCTCACCAAATGTTCCTCCATTAAGTGCACAAATTTTCTTCTAAAATCATGGAGCAAGGAAAATGGATTCTTATACTTCTTCAGAAAGTAAATAGCCAGGTTATAGAAATGACCAACACATACTCCCAGTGTAGAAGGATAACAGTTCTCCCAACAACTCTCCCACATGTCCTCACCCAGCGTCCTCCACAGCTGGCATCCTTACATTCCCACAGTACCTTTGCCATGACTAGTAAATCGACATAGTCTGTTCGCCCATATGGGTGGTTTATAAACAACAGACATTTCTCATGGTTCTGGACTTGTCACTGGAGACATTCACCATGACGCCTGGGTAAGTGTCTGTCAGTTCTTCTAACTGAAAGTTGCTGGTTTTTCCTGTCCATCCTCTGTTCTTTGAGAGCCACTAAGTTCAGCCCACCTCACAAGAGAAGATGTAGGAGGTCAAGTGCCTCCTACAGAAAACAGTTCTGCGTGGGCCAGAATATGCTTGATCTGTAACAATACATATGTTTTCATTTACATAGTAAATATGTAAATTAATTACCAAATAGACAAATGGGTTGGAAACAGAAAACAGGAATTGGAAAACAGGACTGGAAAATCAAGTAGCTTTCCAGCTATTTCCCAGAGAAGGATCACAATGGAAGGATGATATTTTGATCAATTGTCATTTTAAGGAGTTTGCAAGTTCAGCAACAGATAAGTAGCTTCTCTACTCTCTTCTTAAGAATCACCCAAAATGGGCAACCCCGTCGGGTCCCTTCCCACTGTGAGAGCTTTTCTGTCTTCTCAACAAATTCTGCTTAAGAAAAAAAAAAAATCACCCAAAATAAACAGAACAAGAAATAAGCAAAACTGTACATTTCAACTTCTAAGAAATTAGGGGAACTGTGAAGTCCCAGTTCCCAACCCTGAGGAAGGGCCACCAGGTGCAGAAGGGTGGATGGGCGTAGGGAGACATGGGGAACGCCCAGCCTACACCCCAGACACACCACAGAGGAAGGAAATCAGACAAAAGATAAAACTGGAGATCAAATGTATAATAATCAGAAAAGATGTAATAAAGCTATCATGGTTTACAAATGTGGTTAATTTCAAGGAAAACCCAAGAAATGCATTTAAAATGGCCTAAATAATGAGAATTTAGTAAGGTAGCTGAGCACAAAATTAGCATAAAGAAGTAACCCTAGCTGGGCTCTGTGGCTCAGCCTGTAATCCCACGCTTTGGGAGGTTGAGGTGAGTGGATTGCCTGAGCCCACGGGTTCGAGACCCGCCTGGGCAACTTGGCGAGACCTCATCTCTACAATGAATCAAAAAATTAGCTGGGCGTGGTAGCGCGTGCCTGTAGTTCCAGCTACTTGGAAGGCTGAGGCAGAAGGATCGCCGGAGCCCAGTAGGTCGAGGCTGCAGAGGCCGGGAGCAGCCACTGCACTCCAGTCTGGGCGACAGAGTGAGACTCCAAAAAAAAAAAGAAATACCCTATAATGAAAAAATACACCATTTACAGAATATCAATAAGTTACCTTGCAATGAATTTTTTAAGAAATGCTGTATTAACAGACAGTAATATAAACACCCTTAATAGGAATAATCACCATCAAGATGCCCTTTCCATGTTCCCTCTTTATTAACACACACTAATTCAGCAAACTACAAAGATAATTCTGAGGTGAAGCTAGAAAGGATGATTTGATTATGTATAAAACAAAAGGGCAACATCACGGGGATGGAGAACTGGTCAGTGGTGGGCAGGGGCTGAGTGAAGGCACAGCATGAGGGAACTTGGGGGTGATGGATACACAACTCCAAGCATCCGTCAAAACCCATAGAAATGTAAGTTATAGGGAGTGGATTCGACTGAACATAAATTTTAAAGTAAATCAAAGAATAAAAAAAAATACATAAGAAGAGGCAAAAACTTCTAAAAATGAAAAGTATGGAGGGGAAACTAGCTCTACCATAAAAACATTATCATGGAGCTACTACAATCTAAATAGTGTGGCCCTGGCAGATGAGCGGACCGATCCATGAAAGCAATTATAAAGTCCAGACATGGACCCAAGTACATACAGAAGTCTAGCATATAACATGTGAAATGCAGAGAGAAAAGAGAGTTTTAAATAAATAGTGCTGGGCAGCAGTAAAGAAAATAAAAAAAAGCTGGACCCCACCTACCTTTTATCAAAATGACTTGTAGTTGGACTCCAGTTGAATGAAGAATGTAAACATGAAACATAAAATTGTAAAAACATTAGAAAAAAATTGAAATAATTCTTTTTTATATATAGACTAGATCTGAAAAGATATTTATATATCCACAAAGCCTGCCTCTGGGGAAGATTAGGAGACTTACACTGAAACTCTTTGTGTTTAATTACCTATTTCGAAAGTATGCATAAAACAACCTTTGCATTTTCTGCTCCTAACCATCAATTTAATCAAGAGCTCACCATAAAACATGTTTCTCACAAAAAACATCTAAACACCTGATTTAGAAATACTATGCATAACATACAGCTCACAGTACAATGCCCGACATACAAAAGGTGCTTTAAATGAAAAGCGGCAGCTATTATGTTATTTGTCATGGACTTCCCACCACACAAATAAGTATTCTGAAATGTGTCCTCAGTATTTTCAAATTTGGTAACTCGAGATGTGGTATCATTGCACGAAATAAAAATGTCAGTCAGACAACACCCGATTAATTGAAGTCTGAAGTAACATCATCCAGAAGCCTCAGCACCTGGCCCCAGTCCCTCTGCACTCACCCTCCAGGCCAATCATCCTTCCCTCTCCAACTCCTTGCTTCCCCCTCCGACTCCCTGCTTCTTCCTCCCTATTCCCTGCCTCCCCCTCCTGATTTCCTGTTTCCCCTTCCCTGTAAAGACATGGTTTCTTCTCCATGTGAAGACCTCTGTCCCATCTCTGCCTATCAAAATCATTCTTCTAGGGGGACCAGCTCAAATCCTACCTATTTGCAAAGCTCTCTGCAAACTATGTGGCCAGGTTTACTATACACACATGCACAAAGAAAGGAAGCAAAAGAGAGGAAAAGATACAAAGACAGATGATCAACTTAAAAAGTTATTTATTAAACACATTTAACACAACTGAAAGTATATTTAAAAGTTCAACATTACTGGATCCCTTCTGAAATATCCATTCTGAAAACAAATATTTTGTCAAACTTTCTAGTGATAAGGGAAATGAAAGAAATTGAACAGATTAAAAAACATTCTTAAACAAACAGTAAAGCACACAATAAATTCAGAAATAAAAACGAAAACATGCAACCATAGAAACTGTTAACCAAAATGTTTCATATATGTTTTAAATGCTTCTGGTATACTCAAGTGAGAGTCAAGGTGTCTCAGTAGAAGTTAACAAACAATATACAAAGGTGTTACACTGTGTTTTACAGAAATAATTTCAGAAAGAACATGTGATGGGTGTGCCAACTGTCAACATTTAGCAAAACATATTTTACATATGAACATATTCCTTTATACTTAGTAGAAAACAAAACAATTTATAATTAAAAAATCTTGATTTGAGTACACTTGTGGATTTAAGAGGTCTCCTAAATTCCAACATAATTGCCGAATGTGCTACTGAAGGATAGTTGCTCAAAAATATTTTAAAAAAAGAATTGCTTTCAAAAATTTCAGTATTTTAAAGCAAAGGAAATATAATGTATTCTTTGTTCATAAATTCTAAAGCTTAGTTTCTATGGTTAACACAAAAAAATGGCGCACTAGGGAAGAGGCCTACAGAAAAGCCTTAGCCTGCACAGGGGTTTCCAATGGCATCCTACAGTCCTTCCCTGGAAGCCTGGTCTCACCACAGATCTGGCAGTTGCTTCCATGGAGAATGTAGTTTTGCCCCATCACTTATCACGGGTTTTCAAACATTACTAACCATGGCAGCAAGGGAGACCATGGCGTGAAGGGCCCCGGTGGACACAGGCCCCTCTCAACAGAAGCCTGCTTTGTGTGCATGTTAGCCTATCCAGAAGACACAACACACCTTCCTGCTCAATCTTGACTATATATCACATCTGCCACATATTGAGAGACTGGAGGGCTCTGCCTCTCTAGGGGCCACCCTTCCCCATTCCCATCCCACAGAGGACCATGTCTCTCTGGCTCTGCTCAGTCTGACAGGGAAGGAGAGCGGACGGAGCGGCCGCTGGCGGGGCTGGCCAGTGGGAAGGGCCCCTTGTCCTTGTCCTTGCTGTCATGCTTGTGCCGGTGCTTGTGCCGGTGTTTGTGCTTCTTCTTCTTCTTCTTGTGCTCGTGGTGGTGGTGATGGTGGTGGTCACCGTGTCTGGAGGACACTGTTTCCTTCGTGAACACTGAGAGAGCAGCTGCCGCCGGGTGCACACCTGCCTCCAAGGGCGGCTGTTCTTTACCTGCAAGATCAAAATACCCATGAGTTCCAGCTGGTGACAAGGACAGCCAGCCAGAGCCAACTGATGTCGGGACATCCTAGGAGAGGCCCAAGGGCCAGCTGCATCCCCATCTAACATCCGCTGGGAGCAGTTTCCAACATGTGGCAGGACCCTGAGAGTTTAGCTCCTTACAGTTCACATATTACAACACACACCAGTGTCACCAAATCATCCTTTAAAAAGCACAATTTTGCACGCATGATGAGGACAGTAGTAATAAGTGTGTGCAGGGAAAGACCCACACTGGTCAGCAAGATGTAATGTCCTCAGCTGAAGGCTGTCCTGAGGCACGGGGAAATGGCTGCACATTGATGCTGCATCACGGTTCACACGAGATCATACACAGATGTTTCATCACATGGGTCCACATGTGGCTGCACACCAACCCTGCATAACATGGGTCTCTCACCCCACGGGTCCACACACCAAGCCTGCATCACACGGGTCTCATCCTACGGGTTTACACATGGCAGCATACCAACACTGTAACACGCAAATCTCACCCCGTGGGTTCATATGCAGCTGCACACTGACCCTGCATCATATGGGTGCACACATGGCCATGCACCAACACTGCATCACAAGGGTCCACACGCAGCAGCACACTGGCGCTGCAAACATATTAGTTTCACCTCGTGGGTCCATATGTGGCCACACACTGACCCTGCACCATATGGGTGCACATGTGGTCACACACCAATGCTATATCACATGGATCCAACATGACTGCACACTGATCCTGCCTCACATGGGTCTCACTCCATGGGTCTACACCCAGTTGCACAGACCCTTTATCACATGGGTCTCATTCTTCAGGTCCACTTAGATTGGATTTTTTCCGACCAGATGCAGATTGAACACAGTACTCAAAGGCTGCAAAGCCTGTCTCAGGAGGTTGCCTCTTGTATTGCAGGTCCTGTTCTACAAGGTGGCTGCAGGACCTGCATGCAGGATTCTGGTCTACGTGGGGTACCTCAGAAGCAATCCCCACACAGACAGGGATATTGGATGTCATTTGTGCCACCTGTAGAACCACTTATACACATACAAACATGTGATTCCATTACTGGTAAGGATGTCCCAGTGAAAATCCAACAACCCTATGGCTCCTGAGGACGATTTCTAGAAGAGATGGGCAAGGGGAACTCTGAGAGGATCCAGTACACACGGCTTCAGACACCCAGAAAAGGTGGGGCATCCACAAAGGAATGTCTCTACAGAAAGATGACAGGATCATCAGCACAAAGAAAGGCGCCGAGAGCAAGGAAACTCAGGCTGGAGACCAGGCTGCCATACTCAACCTCCTGTGTGCACCTACTTCTCCACACCCATGATCATCTCAGAAGCAGGTGGAAGGGCCTTCAAGGCTCCCACAGCTCCCACAACCATCAGCCCTGGAGTCATAACGTAGTCCTCAGCCTCTGTGTGCAACTACTTCTCCGAACCCACAATCATCACAGTAGGCAGAAGGGCTCCCAAGCTCACACAGCTTCCACACCTGTCAGCCTGGAAGTCATAACACAGTCCTCTGATGCCAGTGTATAAAAGCCTTCCCTGCAGACTGAGGCTTTGGTACACTATGAAGCCATGATCTCTACTATTACCGGTTAATGGTGCTGCCTCACATGCGGCTGACCCCACACATGCTGCCCTGACACAGTACAGACCCTCTAGAGCCCCTGCTGAGTCTCACACATACCTCTCAAGTTTGCCCCACCCCAATCCTGCCTGAAATAAGATTAGTTCCTCACTGGATATAGTTCCAGTCTCCTCCTAGTCACTGGCATCTCCAGTGCCCACGGGCTAAGTGTCTAACCCGTCTCTGACACAGTTCACAGTTCAGAGCACCAGAGGCTGATGCTGTCCCAAGGGTTTTGTGGCAATGTCTGGAGACATTTTGTTGCTGGCATTCTTGTGGGTAGAGGCCAGGAGTATGCAAATCTCCTGCAGTGTACAAGGTAGCCCTACAACAGAGTTATCGTGCCCAAGTTGTCACCTGTGTCTGGAAAACCCTTCCTAAAAACACAGCTCATAGCACTATCTACCAGAGAACTCAGTTGGTTCTACTGAAAACAAAAGCCAAACTCCTTGGGTTTCAATGCAATTTCTGAAAATAAATATTTTAAAATTCAAATGAGATTAAAAAAAAAAACACCCAGATCTTTCAATAAAATAGACTTTAATGCAATCATTTTTTATCTTTCTTAAAAAGTCACTTCTTGGCACTAAGTTTGATTCAAATCAGCTTGAAAGTCATGGTTTCCAGCACCACAAGCACCACCAAGTTGGTTTTCTGAAGACTGCAGGTGAACAGTGGTTCCAGTCACTGGAGTGCCACCCTGCCCAGGCCAGCGTGTCTGCTGTGCCTGCCCTGTCCTTCTGTGTGCTGCAGCCTTGCTATCACAACCCGCAGCAAACACCCATCTCTGCTTGGCATGCTTGGCCCTGACTTTCATCTGATAGTCATTCACCTAACGGACATTAGAATGCTCTGGGGCTGGGAAAGAGCCATAACCTGAAGCCCCCAGCCCTCTTTGGCCTGGAGCTCACATGGTAGCCAAGGGCACACTGAACGGACGTGCCTAGTGGTAATGGGCAAGCAGGCAGACTGTGGGCACCTGAATTAGCTGGGCAGTAGGCAAGCTCTCCACAGAAGTCAGGGTCGGGCTGCAACCCAAAGAAGGGAGGGGAAAGGGCACGTCAGTCTCCTCAATAATCTAAAATTTAGCTCAGATGTCTCTTTGGAAAGTTTTCTCCAAACTGCCCAAAAGGACTGGGTTCCTCCATGTGCCATCATACAGATGGGAATTAAGGCACAGAAGACCTTTATCTCCCTCAGGGGGCCGGCAGGTGTGACCGTGAACCTATGGCACTTGACTCCAGAGTCCGCTGTGACCCACCGCACTGCATCATATCATTCCCTCGTATCTGAGGCTCTTCCATTAAGCTGACAGCCAGTTTAATGAAGGCAGAAAGCAAGCCTGTCTTTCTTTGGGGGTGTGCCAGTGTGCAGCACAATGTCTGACACACTGTCTCTCTCCTCCCTACCCTGACAAGGTGTGCTCAAGGAACAAATGACTGAATACAACACACGTATACAACAGTGTGTTTCTCAGGTGAACTTAGTCCAAAGGAGTATCACTAAAACACACGAACTGATCTGGGGAGAGGGGAGCTGTTCTGGACCTTCCATCAGTCACATTCACTGACTCCAGATGCCCTGTGGGTCAAACACTGTGTTTTTTAGACAAAGGAACAAATCAAAGTTTTTGTCCTTCCAGATTATTAACATTTTAGGATCACAAAATTATATTTTTTAATAGCTGTGATTTTTAAAAATAAAGCCACAATAATACTAGTGGAAAAGCTAAATAGATTTTATATATATATATAAAAGCAAGTTTGGGCATCAGTATCTTCTATAATAACTGGTACCCAGATAGTCTTTAAAGGAACAAAAATTTTGAGAGGTTATATGATTTATAGTTTCAGTTAAATGTGGTACTACATGATTTTACTTTAGATTTTAATTGAGTGAGTTGCATTAAGACATTCCTGATTCCATAAACACGGGAAACAGTCCCCTACCTAACAGAGTATGCAACCAGGTGACAAGGAAAAGCAGTAAGAGGTTTTATAGCCCTTGTGAACACACTCATTAGCAGCCAGCTCCCTGTGTAATCACTTTACACCAACAAACTCTGCAGCTTCCAGTTGGCTACCTGCACTCTTGAGAGGTAGAGGTTCTTTTCTGTACTTCAGAGACGTTTCATCATCTAATCCTAAATATCCACCAAGATACTTGGATTCCAGAAAAGCCAATAGTTATATTGGAACCTGTACATTTTGGCACAGGCAACTGGCAAACACACAACTAGTGCTTGGAAGTATAATCTTTCCAAGGAACATGTACAACCACTTCAAAAGCAAATCAAATCTATTTGGTCCTATGCTTGGTTAAAGACATATGGATTAAAGTTATGTAATTCCCTTGACTTACATGAGGTCTATGGACAGGATATTCACAAGAGGAGCCTGAAACAGTGGGAAAATAGCACAGAAGTTTGAATTGTTAAAAGGACCAAGGAGTCAACTTACAAGGCTCCCACTGTCTAAAGATGGGACACTCTGAATACTGATAAGGATAATAACTGTAATGGACTGAAACTGATCATCATTGGTGAATGCTAGTCAGCCTACTCATTATTTTGAAAATTATTAAATAGAATTAAGCATTTATCTTTATTTTCCTATATATTTCCTATATAATCTATATTACTGGGTAATAATAGATGAAGAAAAATTTAGCTTTATAGAAATAATCCAGCTTATAAATAAAAATGAAAGTATGAATTGCAATATCATCATCATCATCATCATTGTCTTGCAACACTTAATGAATTGGTGAATCTAAGGTCTGAACATTTTTTTTCTTTTAATTTTTTTTTATTTTAAAGATGTGGGGTACAATTCAGGGTTAGGTATACAAATGTTCATTATGTAGGTACCTTTGTTAATGAAGTGTGCCCGCGCTTCCCCAGGCAGATTCCCACTACTGCCAATCCCGTTTCCCCACTCCCGTCTCAGCAGTTTCCCACTATGCCAATCAATCTCTTATAGTATTACAATAATTGTTCAAGGTCCGCTTATGAGTGAGAACATGTGATACTCAGTTTTTTTGTTTCTGTGAAAGATCACTCAGCATTACAGACTCTAAGCCCATCCAGGTTGCTGTGAAGTTCATGATTTTATTCTTCTTTATGGCTGCATAATATTCCATTGTGTATACTGTACCACACTTTTTTATCCAGTCCTCTTTTGGTGGGCAACACAGCTGGTTCCATGTTCTTGCTACTGTGAATAATGCTGCAATAAACATATGTGTGGTTTCTTTTTCATAGAGTGGTTTGAGTTCTTTCGGGTATATTCCCAGTAGGGGGGGTTGTGGGGTCATATGGAAAGTCAATTTTTAGATCTTTTAGGAGCCGCCACACTGTTTTCCACAGAGGCTATACTAGTTTACACTCCCCCCAACAGTGTAAAAGTGTTCCCTTTTCGCTGCATCCTCTCTAGCATCTGTTGATTTTTGAGTTATTGATGAGTCATCCTGACGGGAGTTAAGTGGTAATCTCAGTGTAATTTTAATTTGCATTTCTTTGATGACTAGTGAGGCTGAGCATTTTTTCAGGTATCTGTTGGCTGCTCGTACGTCTTCTTTTGAGAACTGTCTATTCTTATCTTTTGCCCACTTTGTAATGGGGCTGTTCGTTTTTTCTTTTTGGCACGTTTGGGTTCCTTGTAGATCCTAGATGTTAGGTCTTTGTCAGAAATACAGTTGGCAAATATTTTTTTCCCAGTTTGTGGACTGTCTCCCCGCTTTCTTGATGGTTTCTTTGGCTTTGCAGAAGCTTGTCTATTTGATGAGGTCCCACTTGTCTATCTCATCTCTCATGGCATGGGTGCTTGGGGTTTTGATCAGGAATTGATTGCCAGTTTCAATTTCCATAAGGCTATCTCCTGCATTTTCTCAGGTTCTTATTGTTTGAGGTTTTACATTTACGTCTTTGCTCCATTTAGAGCTGATCTTTGTGTATGGTGATAGGTAGGGATCTTGTTTTAATCTTCTGCATGTAGTTAGCCAGTTTTCCCAGCACCATTTACTGAATAGGTTCTCCCTTCCCCAGTCAGTGGTGGAGGCTTTATCGAAGATGAGTTGGTTGAGAAATTGACGTTTTGCTTCTGGAATCTCTGTTTTGTTCCATTGGTCTATATGCCTGTTCTTGTACCAATACCAGGCTGTTTTGATTATTAAAGCTTTATAAAAGAGTTTAAAGTCTGGAGTGTGATACCTCCTGTTTTTGTTTTTTTTTTTTTTGCTGAGGATTGTTTTGGCGATTCGTGGTTGTTTATGTTTCCGTTTCCGTATGAATTCCTGTATTGTTTCCAGATCTGAGAAGAATGCAGCTGGCAATTTAATAGGTATTGCGTTAAATATGTTGATTGTCTTGGATAGCATAGACATCTTAACAATGTTGATTCTTCTAATCCATGAGCATATAATTATTTTTCCATTGTTTGTATCATCTTTGATTTCTTTGAGAAGTGTTTTGTAGTTTTCATCGTAAAGGTCTTTCAAGTCTCTGGTTAGGAAGATGCCAAGGTATTTGATTTTTTTTCTGGCTATTGTGAATGGGATTGTGCTTTTTATTTGGGTTTCTGCTTGTTTGTTGGTGGTGTATAGAAATGCAACTGTCTTTTGCACATTGATTTTATACCCTGAGACTTTGCCAAAATCCTTTATCAGTGCAAGGAGGTTCTTGAAAGATTCTCTTGGGTTTTTGAGGTATAGAATCATGATGTCTGCAAAGAGGGATAACTTGACTTCCTCTTTTCCTTTTTGAAGACCCCTGATCTCCTTCTCTTGTCTGATTGCTCTAGCTATGACTTCCAAAACTATGTTGAAAAGGAGACATGAGAGTGGGCATCCTTGTCTTGTTCCAGTTTTCAGGGGAAATGGTTCCAATTTCTGTCTGTTTAGCAGTATGCAGGCTACGGGTTTCTCGTAGATGGCTCTTACTATTTTGAGGTATGTTCCACTTATGCCTAGATGTTTGAGGGTTTTATCAAGAAGGGGTGCTGGATTTTATCAAAAGTTTTTTCCATGTCTAATGATATAATCATGTGGTTTTTGTTTTTACATCTGTTGATGTATTTAATTACGTTTATGGTCTTAACGAATGTTGAACCAGTCCTGCATCCCGGGGATGAAGCCTACTTGGTCACGGTGGATGATTCTTGAGATGTGTTGTTGAATCCAATTTGCTAGGATCTTGTTGAGAATTTTAGCATCAATGTTCATCAAGGATATTGGCCTGTAGTTCTTTCTTTGTTGGATCTTTACCTGGCTTGGGTATTAATGTGATGTTAGCTTTATAAAATGATTTGGGAAGAGTTCTAACTTTCTTGATTGTCTGGAATATTTTCAGTAGGATTGGTATCAGTTCCTCCTTGTATGTTTTGTAGAATTCTGCTGGAAAGTCATCTGGTTCAGGGCTTTTTTTTTGGTAGGTAATTTTCTTATGACATAGTCAATTTCCTGGATTGTTATTGGTCTGTTTAGGGTCTCGATTTCTTCTTGTTTCAACTTGGGGAGGTTGTGTGATGACAGACAGTCCTCCACTTCCTTTAGGTTTTCAAGTTTGTTTCCATATAAGTATACATAGTAGTCTGATAATCTTTCGTATTTCTTTGGGGTCAGTTGTGACTTGATCTTTCACATTTCTGATTGTGTTTATTTGGGCTTTTTCTCTCTTTTTCTTGGTCAGTCTAGCTAGGGAACCATCAATCTTGTTTATTCTTTCAAAGAACCAGTTTTTTGTTTCACTTTTTTTTTTGGTATTATCTTTTTGTCTTTGGGCTTTTGTTTTGGTGATCTGGATTCTTCTGCTGAAGTTAGGGTTTTGGTGGTCTTACTTTTTATAGCTTGCTTAGGTGATTTGTTAGGCTGTTAACTTATGATCTTTCCATTTTCTTCTTATAGAGATATGAATTCCCCTCTTAGTACTGCTTTCATGGCATCCCAGAAGTTTTGGTAAGATTTCTTCATTTTCATTTGTTTCCATGTATCTTTTAGTCTCTGTTTTGATTTCCATGTTCACCCAGGAGTTGCTTAGCATTATGCTGTTTAGTGACCATGCCTTTGTGGGTTTTTGGGGAGCTTTGTTGGTGTTGATATTTATTTTTATTCCACTGTGGTCTGAGAAGGCACATGACAGAATTTCAACCTTGTGAAATTTGTTTATGCTTGATTTATGGCCAAGGATGTGGTCAATCTTAGAATACATTCCATGTGGTGATGAGTAGAATGTATATCCTGTTGTTGTTGGGTGGAGTATTCTGTAGGTATCAATTAAGTCCATTTGGTCAAGTGTCATGCTGAGGTTCTGGATTTCCTTGTTGATTTTTTTTGTCTTGATGATCTGTCTAGGGTTGTGAGTGGGATATTTAAGTACCTAGCTATGATGATGCTAGAGTCAACATTTTTTTTAAGTTTACCTAGAAGTTGTTTTATGATAGTTGGCGCTCCTATGTTGGGTGCATATGTGTTTAGTATGGATATTTCTTGTTGATGGGTTGAACCTTTTATCATTATGTAGGGACCTTCTGTATCTTTTTAAATTTTTGATAGCTTAAAGGGTATTTTGTCTGATATTAAGATTGCGACTCATGCTTTCTTTTTGTTCCATTAGCATGAAACTTTGTTTCCCAATATCTTATTTTGAGTCTTAAGTGTCCTTTCTGGTGAGGTGAGTTTCTTGGAGACAATATATTGTTGCCTCATGATATTTTATCCATTTTGCCATTCTACATCTTTTCAGTGGTGCATTTAGTCCATTCATATTCAGGCTAATTATTGAAATGTGAGAGTTTATTCCTGTCATGAGGTAATTATAGAGTTTGTTGTTGTTGCTGTTTGTTTTCTTTCTTTTGATTTTTAGATTGATTCATATGTGTTTTCAATCTTTTTCCTGTATTCTTCTGAAGGGCATTGTCATTCTCTTTTCCTTTCTTCTGTGTTTAATACTTAATCTTAAGTGTTTCTTGTAGAGCTGGTCTGGAGGCAGAATAAGCTCTTAGGGATGGGATGTCTGGGAAAGATTTTAATTCTTCATCACTAATGAAGCTTAGCTTAGCTGGGTAGGTAATTCTTGGTTGAAATTGTTTATCTTTGAGAACTTTGAAGAATGGGCCCAAGCTCTCCTAGCCTGAAGTGTTTCTGTAGATAAGTCTGCTGCTATTCTAATTGGTCTTTCCCAGTAGGGAGTCTGACCTTTTTCTCCCGCTGCCTTTAGGATTTTTTCTTTTATACCTACTTTGTATAGGCCAATTACTATGTGTCTAGAAGTTGGTCTCCTCATTTGTCATCTTGCAGGGGTTCTCTGAATTCTTGTGTTTAATGGTCACGTCACTGATGAGATGAGGGAAGTTTTCTTGAATAATTTCATGGAATATTTGTTCCAGGGTGGTCTCTGTCTCTCTGCCTCAGGAAGTCCAATTACTCTTAAGTTAGGCCTCTTGAAATAATCATTCATCTCTTGAAGGTTTTGCTCTGTCTTCTTAAGCTTCTTTTGTATGTTTTTGACAGTTTGGGTTAGTTCCAGATTTTGGTCCTCAAGCTCTGAGATTCTTTCTTCTGCTTGGCTAATTCTGTTGTCCATGCTTATCAATTTGTTATTTATTTCATTCACTGTATTCTTTATTGCTGTTATCTCATTCTTTCATTGCTGTTCATTCTTTCCTTCTGCCTCTCCTTGATTCCATATTCTATTAATGTCTTAACCTGGGGAGGTTGTGTGATGTCAGAAAGTCCTCCATTTCATCTAGGTTTCTATTAATGTCTTGATATCTGGGTGTGTAGTTTGAGATCAGTCATTCTGGGGGACTCTTCATTGTTTGCATTCCAAAACCTATATTCTCAGTGTCTGACCTCCCAGAGGTCTGTGTGACACCCATATTCTTCTTTTGGTTTTTCATCATTTGTGTAGATTTTCCTCCCTCCTGCTCTCCCCACCCTCTTCTTTAATTCTGTTGTGCAGGTATGGAGGGGTATCTTTTACTTCTGTTTGCTCAATCTCCTATTCTTCCTTATGTGGATCCTCTGACTTTAAATATGATGCTGGACTGTGGTGGGAGGCTGTACTTTTTGCAGTTTTGAGATTTAATTAAGGGGAGGAGCTGTGATTCAGAATCTATCTGCAGATCCCAGTATCCACTGACAGGCATGTGGGCCCCCTGGAACCTACTCCCCACTGCCTTATAATCTGTCCATGCAGTGGGGATATAGGTTTGCTCCCTGAAAGCAAAATGAGGTAAGAGAAAGGAAAATGGAAAAAGGAAGAAGGAGGGGTGAGAGAAAGATGGAGAGGGAGGAGTAAGAGGGAAAACAGACAGATGTACCAACTAACAAATGGAAAGAGACACAAAGACAGAAAAGAGCAGAAAAATCACACTAAAACATACAGACAATCATATAAACACACAAACTGACAAAAACCCCCTATTGATGTACTCTCCCTCAAAAATACCTATATACAGACAGGAAGTCTAAAAAAATAGTAATTAAATAACAGAAACAAAGCAAGTATGAAAACATTATTGAATACTGAAAGAAAAAAAATTAAAACAAAAATGAGCAAAAGAGACAAAAACAAAACAAAACAAAAACTCGCTCTGAGGTGGTTTCTGTAAGTTCAACTTCCTTTCAGCTCTGGTCTCCAGTCCCTCCCCTCTGCTCTCAGGGTAAGCTGATACAGTTGCTCTCAGTGTGGGTCAGATGCCTCAGGCCTACTGTGGGAGGAGGGTGGATCAGATCTGGACTCACCCAGGTTGTTGCCTGTCAAGTCTGCCACTCAGATCTGACTTGCCTGTGTCCAATCCAGTGAGGGGGAAGAGCTTCTCTCTCTTCGAGTGTGATGAGATTACCTTAGGCTCCAAGTTGGAGGCTGGGCGGAGCTGGGCGGGGCAATGCAGATCTCTGCCTGGTCCCAGGACAGAGAAAATGGCTGTGGTCAAAGTTTTCTCACCGAGGGTGGGGCTCCTCTCCAGCTCTCCCCATCTTCTCTCTCCACAGATCAGATCGGGGCTCTAGTTGCTTTGCTGTGGAAGGTGATGGTTTGGGCCAGGCACAAGGCGATGAGAATCCGCTGTATTCGGCAGGTTCTTCTCAAGAGAGTCTCGAGAAAAGCAGACGATCCTGCGCACCAGTGGCTCCAATTTCAGGGTGGTAGGGGGTTGCAGTCACCTCTAGAGGAGAGCCTCAGGTGCATGAACCTGAGGTCTCCCCTCAGACGGACTTTCACTCACCCGCTGGCACATGCCTAGTCACACAAAGAGTCTTTACGGATACTGGCTTTTGCAGAGACTCTCACAGTTCCTCCTGTCCCATCACCATCTTGCTGGAAGTCACTCTGAACATTTATAGTGGTTAACCTCATAAAAAAGAGTCAACCAGACACTGTATGCTACCAGGTGGAAGAACACACCATCATCTTATAAACTTAAAGCCAATTAAGCTTCCAGATGCAACTATAAATTCACAGGAACTAAAGAGGACTGCAACATTCTAATTATACCATAAGTACATAATTAGCAAAATACAGACTTGAAAATGACAGAGCAAAAACTGGTTTCTTTAACAAATACAAAGTAAGAGGAGGAAAAAAAGAAAGATAAATGAACTAGAAACTTTAGATTAAAAAATAGAGGCCGTATCAGTCAAATGCAATGTGGACCCTATGTGGACACTGATCTAAACAAATAAGTTGTTATAAATAAAAATAAAATAATGGCACTTTTGAGTCAATTTAATTATTCTTATTTTTAAAGATGGAGTCTCACTCTGTCACCCAGACTGGCATGCAGTGGCATGATCATAGCTCAATGTAGCCTTGATATCCTTGACTCAAGTAGCCTCCTCCCTCAGTCTCCTGAGTAGCTGGGACTACAGGCATAAGTCACCAGGCCCAGTTAATTATTTGACATGTTGTAGAGATGGGGTCTTGCTATGTTGTCCAGACAGGTGTGGACTCAAGTGATCCTCCCACCTTGGCCTCCCAAAGTGCTGGGATTATAGGCATGAGCCACCACACTCATCCCAACTGAAATTTAAACAGTGACTGGATAATGCATACTATAAAATAATTAATTTTTTAGGTATATTTTACTGTGTTTATGATTTTTTAAAAGTCCTACCTTTTAGAGATACATACTAAATTATTCATGAATGAAATTATATATGCAGGATTTACTTGAAAATAATTTAGAAAGGTGGAAATTAATAAGGGTTTAAATTAAACAGGACTAACCATGAGCTGATCGTTGCTGAAGCTGAGTAGTAGATATAGGGGGTTCAGGATAGCAGTCTGACTACTTTACAGTTCTCCATAATAAAGCATTTTCTTTAAAAAAAGAGTTGCTAGGCAAATTGGCAACATCATGGAAATGCCAAATGCCCATAGTCTTTGGTTAAGAAAGTCAATTTCTAGAAATTTACCCCGCTAATATGCTCATGTCTATGTGCAAAGACATATACAAAGATATTAACTGAAAGTATTTGTAACAGCAAAACATCTGATCCAATGTTACAGACTATATATATATATACACACACATATATATTATATATGTATATATACATGTATTATAGACTATATATACATATATAAATATATATACACACACATATATATTTTAAGATGCTTATTCTCTATTTTTCCTGAATAATTTTTACCAAGTCTAATCTAAGGTGATAAGAAAGTACAACTTCCTTCCCATGTGGGATTTTATTAACATTCGGAGTTGGGATACATGGGTCTACTTTCACAGCAGCATGCTGATGTCATCTACAGACTTTCTACTAAGAAAATGGTGCACCATAGCATCCCCTTGATATAAACAATTATACACATAAGCCACGTGTCATTTTATGGACTCACAAGATGCGTGGAACTTGAGGCTTACCCAGGGTTAAGCATCACTCATTTTAAAGCTAATAAAAGCCTTTTCAGTAACCTGAAATCTATGTCCCTATTCCAGATAGCAGTTATACCAGAGAAAGGTATAATTCACAATACTACAATTTTCCTATTTCATTCTATATAGAAAGAACAAAAGAGAAGTTCAGGGTTTTGTTGTTCTACTCAATGTAAAATCTTTCCTGGAGACTGAATAAAATGCCCCATGGACAAGGGTTAGGTGCAGTTCATTTAACAAATATACAACAAACAGGAAGAGTTGCTTAATA
The DNA here is from genome assembly GCA_963574415.1 of Tarsius wallacei. Taxonomy (NCBI): domain Eukaryota; kingdom Metazoa; phylum Chordata; class Mammalia; order Primates; family Tarsiidae; genus Tarsius; species Tarsius wallacei. The sequence continues at coordinate 13,966 of CAUYQG010039411.1, read as the reverse complement.
TAAGCCAAATGTGAACAGCTTTTCAGCCTATCTGACAAAAATGCTGATAAGAAACAGTGAATAACCTGCTACTCTGTTAAGCTCATTTGCACTTAGTATATGTTTAACTTTAACACAGAACCTGAAGTTTCCATTAGGAAAGGCGTGAGGTCTGTCCTTCAGAGTCTTTAGATCACTGCAAAAAATAAAGTATAGAATTATATCATTATAATTTAAGAAGAAAAACTCAGTCTGTTTTTCACATTAGAGTTTCAAAAGAAAGACCTCTAGGGCAAGCTCTCAAGCTTTAAAACACTTTTTTAATTAAAAAAAAAAGTACTAGAATGGTGCTTTTCTGACTTACGCAAGAAGGCATTACATAACAGAGCAGCCCTGGCGGCAGCTGCAGGGCCTCCCATCCCACAAGTACCACCAGGGATTTCCCTCTGCTTCTCCCCCAGGCCTCCCAGTGGTGGACAGGGAGCTACAGTGAGGGAGGGAGGCGAATGGTTCGTCCAGCCACCACTGGGAACCGTGATGCTTTCTCCAGTTCCCCTGCCTCACCTCAGGAAAGGGAATAAAGGTACACTCTGGCCACTTATTCCTCATGCCAACAGCTGAAGGGGCCTCGGCATGGGAGCCCTCCCTGATGGGTCCCTCACCACATGCCAGGACAGGGAGGATGGAGGAAGAGCTCAAGGCACACCAGGCCTGTGCCCATTCTGAGCTTCCGCCCCTTGCAGCCATGCCCTGAGCCTATCCTGTCCCCTTGGAAGTCTCATCACATCTTCCTCCTGCTTCATCTGAATTTCATCTTGGCTTGTGAATTAAGAAAAGCAGGGTATCATACCCCAAAGTCCTAGACCTGAGGACCCTGTGTTGTGCCAAGAGGACGTCAGAGCAGGTGAGGGACTACCTGAAAGGCACACGCCCTGACTAAGATGCTACATCTTCTTGTTGAAAGTTTCTTTTTGAAGAAAAGTTCAAATGCCAGATTTTGATGTGTCATATCTTCATTTTAGTCAACTAGTTCAGAAACTTTTGTAAGACTTACACAAACTGGTAAAAGATGGCCCAGCTGAAGGAGCTAAATATGGGCCCAAGAGCCCATTTGTGACCTGGAGACTGGAGAGAGGCCACAGCTTCCCTGATCACTGCTCCCAGTCTCCCCTGAGCCCCAGCTCTCAACGCTGGGTCAAAGTGTCAGCTGGAGGGAGGAGGAGAGGACATCCCTTCTTTCCACTAAGGTTGTAATTCTGACATCCCAGAAGATGGAGCTCTGAGTGTCTTGCTCACAGAAACATTGTTGCACTCTATGGCTAGGCCTGACACTGCTATTCTTGATCTACCCATCAAGTAAAAAGGGCTTCTGTGGGTGAGGTTGTTCCCAAATGAATACATATATAAATACACCTTTGAAATACTACTGTTTTATCAATTCTTTGAATACTGCTGTTGTTTCAAGATTTGCTTAGTGGCCTCAGCATACCAGCCAGCGTAAACACATCTGAAGGAAATGCAAAGGCACATTATATACATTCAGAGTAAAGCTCTGCAGACGGTCCATCTCACTGGTGTACATTTTGGCTCATGACATTAAGAGACAATAAAGAGAAATTCCAAGACAGTGAAAATGCATTTTAAAAGCAACATGGATCAATGACACCAAGCACACTGGTGGGCACAGAAAGGTGTAAAGATTTGCTTTTACACATTTTACTGTGCCACATCACAAGGAAAAAACAAACAAATGTATCAGATTCTTTTAGGAACAGAAATTGATTAGACTCTGGAAAATTCAGACAAAAATTATTTCTTTATAAAAGTAAGGAAGGCAGGCAGAAGCATCATTCTCAAACTCTGTCAAAAAGTCTGAAACTCTCTAAGCTTTGCAATTTTAAAACTGAAAAATTCTTCACATCTAGTGTAACTTTAATAAGTATAATAATAATAAAGCGAGATTATAACAAAACCACAAACAAGACTGAGACAATACAAAAAGTCAGCAGGGGTTAAGAAACGTAGAAATATATTCATCACAGCAAGTGTTGAGGCTCCGCAAACTAACCTACTTCTGAAACATGTGCCGTGGGATTCTACCACAATATGAGCCTAGAGTGTGAAAAGCCACAGGCAGCCATCACAACACAAGCCCAGAGCATGAAGAGGCACAGGTGATCATGACAATATAAGCCCAGAGCACAAAGAGCTACGGGTGACTGTCACGACACAAGTGCAGAGCGCACAGGTGACCAAGTAGCTGACCTTCTTCTGAAACACATCCCATGGGACTCTGTCACAACACAAGCCTAGAGCACAAAAAGCCACAGGCAACCATAACAACACAAGCCCAGAGCACGAAGAACCACGGGCAACCATCACAACACAAGCCCAGAGCACACGAAGAGCTACAGGCAGAGTAGACAAGAGAGCCATGGGCGACCAGGTGACTGGCCTCATTCTGAAACATATTCTATGAGACTCTATCACAACACAAGCCCAGAGCACAAAGAGCCACGGGCAACTGCCACAGCACAAAGCCCAGAACATGGCTACTGGCGATTATCACAACACAAGTCCAGAGCACGAAGACCCATGGGCGACTGAGTCAGGGCCCCTGCACCAAAACGGTTGAGGTGCTGCTTTGTTCAAAGTTTCTCCCATTAACCACAGTTGGCCCCCAACGCTCCTCAAAGCAACAAACAAGGCTCTTTGTACAACAGTGAATAAAAACATCTTTTATGTAAGCAGAATCCATCAGTTGGAATATAACCAGAAGTTCATAGATTTGGAGTCTGACTAATGTCTTTTGGAAAAACTATTCTTTAAAAATGGGTTTGTTTATGTATCTTGTGTTTCACTCTCTGTTCCTCTAAAACTTGAGGACTGAATCTTTGTTCATGTTAGTTTATCAACATCATATATTCACTCTTTATTTGCTATAATCTTATCTTTGTAAGCAACGAAGAACAGAGTAAGCAGAATATAATGTGCATAGTAGAATAGGTCACAAACACATCTGAATGGAATTACTTTCCATAAACCTAAGCCCAATTGCTATGAAATAATATAAGAATAGCATCAAGTCTTCACAAATGAATCATAAATCATAAACACAGGGGAGAAATAGATGGCTAATTTTCGATGTCTATGAAGGTGGAAAGGTACGGGTTTAATGATTTTTACTGAAGCTGGCATCTGTCACAACATTCTGAGCAAAAGCCAGCAAGGAAAGAGCAAAACGCTAACATAACAGTTGTCTTTAAATGACATAATGGAGGCTTTTTCTGTTATTTCCAGGTTTTCTATAATAGGAGTACATTACTTTTGAAAAAGAAAAGTCTATTTTAAAACAGCCTTTAAAGTTAGATAAGATGTCAATACACTGCAAGAAAAGCACGTTCTAAGATCTATTAAGTATTCTTTTAAGCTGCTAAAGTAACTCTTAAGTTCATAGACTTGTTCTTGAACAAATAATAACAATAACGATAATAACCTGCTCCCTTGCGAGTGAGTTCCATACTCCACTGGGGCTTGGTGGTGGGTGTGCCGTCACCGCCTGAGGAATGCTGAGGTATTAAAGCCGACCGGCAACTAGCTGGCCGATATTTAGAGAGCCCTAAAATGCCAAACAAAAGAGAAAGGACTTATTTCTTTGTTTGCCAAGGGGGAAAAAAAAAGCCTATCAAGATTTTGTAAGTTAGCATTAAAATCAGAAGCATCAGAAGCAGTTCAACCATAGTAAAATTCTAACAATAAAAATAATACTATTTTAAAACAACTAAAAATTCCATTTAACTAAATCCTTTGCTATAGTTCCTATAAGCTGAATTAAGTCTGAGAACAACATGCATTTGAGTTTGAATGACTTGCTGAACATACAAATTACACCCTCCATTCTGGGAGAGAAACCATGTCATATTTATTATTATTTATGTGGAACTTTGCACAGACTAAAGTTTGCCCCCTCCTTCAAAATTTGCTATTCCACTATAAAATTTATTCAACAAATGGATCAAATAATTTAGAGATCAAAGAAGACATTTAAAATAGAAAATGGTTTAATGGTGTAATGGGAACAGCATTGCAGTAGGAATCCAGAGATCCTGGTTTTGATTCCAAACTTGTCAACAAATCAGAAATACATTCTGGTAAGATACTTTATCTCTTTGTGTCTTAATTCCTTAATTTGTCACACGGAAAGGTCCTAAGATTTGGGTTCAGCCCTTAGCTGGCCATTACTTGGGTAAGCCAAATAGGGCAAGTCACTTAGCATCTCTCTGCTTGGTCTATTAGTCTTCAAATATATCTTAGATTCAGATTCTACCTATAGCCAGTTCTCAATTCTATTGGCTCAATTACTAGATAGTGAAAAATAATTTATATCTCATAAATAAATAAATAAAATTAAAACAAAAACTCAAATAAACAGAAAGCAAACCAAGGTGAGTCATGAAGTCTTAGCACAAATGTAACATGTTAAAACAAACAAAAAATCTTATTCAGATGTAAAGCTCATAAAAGATAACAACTATGGGCTATAAATAGGATTTTCAAACAAAAAGAAATAGCAACAATGGACAGAAAAAGAAAGGTAGTCATACCCATAAGAGAAGAAATGCATTAAAAAGGTAAACTGAGTTATTATTTTATAGCCACTCTACTAGTTTTAAATTACTATACTGATGACAAAACAGTACTATGACAGAGGCAAAAAATCATCACAAATAACAATTAGAGTTTATGTATTAATATGAATTTTAGAAATACAATGTTGAGTGAAAAAAGCAAGTCATGTTGTAACATTTTCATAAAAATTCAAAAATACGTACAAGTAAACATAGGATCACATACCTATGGGGTATGCTATAAAGGAAAGCAACAGGACGAAATTAAGAAAGGAAATTCAAGACAGTGGCTACTTGTAGTGCAGAGGCAGGAAATCACACACAGGAAATGTTCATGCATGTTAGGTTGGGCGACAGGTTCACAGACTCTTGCTTTATTACTGTGTTCTGTGACTTACATGCAAGTTACATGAAAGGTTGAGATGCTTAAAAGTTTAAAAAAGCTTATGACATAAACTGGTATAATCTCTTCAAAAACATTATGACAATATGTATCAAGAACTATAAAAATCTTCTTAAGATAAGTATCATATGATATAGCTAACATTAAATATTTTCACCATTAATACATTTTGAGGAATTTACCCAAAGAACAAAAGTTTTTTGTATGAAGATATTCAGTGCAGAATTATCTATAATATGAAAAAATTAGAAACAATCTGAATGCCTATCAACAGGGAAATAATAAATTATGGTACATAAAATCCATAGTGTCTTAAGTAGTATTTTCAAAAGAAAACATTAAGCTTTTTGAGCAATACACGAAAAAGTCTATGACATAATATGTGGAATAGGCAGACAAAAAGAGAAAGCAGTGTCATGAGCAGCATCAACCTTGGCAAAAATTTTTTTAATGTAACTATATTATTAAAAAAATCAGATATAATTAAGTCATTACTTAAGCTTACCACATATACACAAATAAGAAATTAAAGCTATTAGAAGGAATCTGATGAATTTTATAAAAACAAATTCAGAAGTATGCCAAACATTTAAAAAGGACCAAAATAAAACAGAAAACCAAAAGAAACACTTTTTCTATTTATTATTTTGCCAATATATGTTATAACCAGTCTATGGCCACACTGCCCTGAACATGTCCAATCTCGTCTGATCTTGAAAGCTAAGCAGGGTCAGGCCTGGTTAGTACTTGGATGAGAGGCCGATATTTGTTTTAACCTGATACAGTAATGTATTATGCTGGTTAATCTTAAACTTTCTAGTTGTTCATTTGAGAGTAAAGCAACACACCTTAGAATATTGGCTTTCACTGATCTCACCTGGAGTCGATGGCCTTTCAAGCATGTTCAAATGATGAGAAATGAAGGCCTGGCTGTCATGGACCGTATCCATATCAATTTCCTCTTCATCCTGAGAACTTGAAAACTAGCACACACATACACACAAAACAAAGGAATAAAAGGGCCGTTACATCATACTGCATTTGAATCTTGGCTCTTAGGAAAAAGAGCAGAGAGGTCATAGAATATACCTCCATATAATCTTAGGAGGAAATAGTCTTTTCCTCAAAAGGTATTAAGAGAAAGATTATGTGGTCCAGCCTCCAAAAGAAGTTGATTAGAAATTACTGGAAATATAACAGCAACTAAAATCTATTCCTATGTTGTGGGAAAAAGTAGTGAGCTGTGGTGTACCATGCACAAATAGTTCCTTCCCCAAATAGAGAAGAAATTTGTGAACACAGATGTTCTATAATCGGTGCCAATGTCTTAGAAGGATGTTTGAGTTCTTCTAAAATTCAGTTTGTCTCATGAGTTCCTGCTAAGGAAAAACTACTGCAAGTATTCAAAAAGACCTGCAAGTGGGTGAGTATCCTACACTGTTAATACAGGTTCAACCTGTATTCCTTACTCTGATTTTGAGTTTGACTTTACTGCTACCCTCATTCTTCTCCAGTATTTGACCAGGTTCTAGTGGGGACCCCAGTGGTGTATCAGCCTTCCTCTTCACCCCCTGCAAATGAGCTGACATATTACATGATGCTTCCTTGGCAAGGTGACCATTTTCCTGTGGCAATATTCAAGATCAAAATTAGATTTCTGAAGACAAGTAGCTCATATGCTAGCTGAAAAATAACAGCTACAGCAACCATGCAATTAGAGCATGCCCAATGGCTAAAAGTTATCAACAATAGGCTTAAAATAAATTTAACCTTTTCCTGTCTCTCAGTCTTTCTGGAAGGAGAAGCGAGGTATTTCAGTAAACTTCAGAGTCTAAAATAAATTGTCTCTTGGTGCCATTTTTTCCTCTTATCTTGACATATATGGGCAAGAATTATACATATATTTGTTTTCACAGGTTAATAAATATTTAGATCTGAAAGAGCTCTTTAATGAGACTCTTTTTTTCTGTGTAACAATTTGTCTTACTCTTCACAATTCAAATTCTAGGACACATTTTAAATTTATAACAAATATGTATGATTACATTCCAGAAAATTTAGGTGAATAAGCAAACTGAAAATGACTATTACTACCTAACTTAAAGAGAATCTGAGTTTTAAATTGTTAAAACACCAGTAGCGAATTGCCAGGCAATTAATCTGGTCTAAATATTGGTGAAAAGTGAAGCCTGAAGTATTGGAGACATTTTGTCATCAGGAAGAAAATCATTTCAGAAAAACTTCCTTTAAATTTCAGTAAAATGACTAATAGGCATTCTACAAAATGAATGGTAATTTCATAATGCATAGGTGGAAATAAATGCTTTTATAAAGGCAAACAAACATATACATATATACATATATGAGGGGACCCCCTCCCCCCCCCCCCGCAAAGAAATGCAATTATCTTTTGGAGCAAGGGCTCCTTGTAGTACAGGCTTTCCCCACTAGATAAGTGGTCTAGAAATGCATCAGCATTAACGCACCCACTAGCATTGTGAAAAGCTGCATTTGGCTTCAGTGAATTTTTTTGTGGCAAACAGGCGACTGATTCTTCCACTATGACAATCTGCCCACACTGTGCTGTGTCAAAAACTGCTGATATCCGTGCCTCACCCTCCCTATTAACCTGATCTCACCCCAAGTAACTTTTTTTGTTTTTCCAAATAAAAAAAAGTCCTCAAAGGGAAACATTTTGCTGATGTGGAAGAGGTGAAACAAAAAAATGGCAGAAGCACTAAAAGGCATCAAAATTGACAAGTTCAAAAACTGTTTTGAGCAGTGGAAAAAGTGTCTTGACAGGTTTATTGGATCAAATGGAGAGTAATTTGAAGGTAAATGAAGTTTAAACATGTAAGAATAAAGACACAATTTTTAATAAATTAGTTCTGGGCTTTTTTTGGGTCCCCCCTCGTATACACACACATATATTATATAAAATTTGAAAAATGTAACGCACAGTCTCTCAAATAAGCAAATCATTCATTTACATGCTTATTCATTCACTCAGTTATTTATTTTTTACTTCCTCACTCAACAAGCACTTCCAGGCACTCATATATTCCGAACTGTGCTAGGTATGATGTAAAGTAACAAATTCCCAAAGACAGGGCCCCATCCACACAGCTGTCAGGTACCCACATGGACAAGACAGGTTAATATGTACAAGGCCAAGTACTCATTTCTGTCTTCTGCTACTCAGAGAAGGAATATGATGTTCAAGTACCAAAAAATCATTATGCTTTCACAAAAGAAGTACATGGACTAGGAGCACATCTAAGTGTTATGTGCAGTTGTGTAGTCATCAGCAGCATTTTATAAATCATACAGTGCTAAACACAATGTCAGCCAGAAAGATTTACAATAACACAAGAAACCATGTTAGCAGCTATAAAATTCACCAGTTCACAGGAAACAATGCTCTTCTCTAGAAGGCTCTATGTAATCAACTACACCTTCAGCAATGCAGTGATGTTTAGTGATGCTTACAGGGTGCGGGAATCCAACCAGCGGTGCGTGACTGCCTAGATTACTTGCAGCTTCCTGGCTGCCTGCTGCAGCCTCTGGAATTATGGTGGGATTCAAGACAGCTTTCTTCTCCTTTAGATTAAGAACCAACCCAAGCTCTGGCAAGGGTAAACAGGAAGGTCTACTGAGGCCAAAAAGGGTGAAGTACAAGTCCACAGCACCACACCGCAGTCTCCAGTCATGCGAAGTACCTAGGAGGTAAATTAAAAAAACAAGTCAGTATGCACATTTCTCCACGTACTCTTAATTGCTCAGAACATGTATCCCTACAAGAAATGTTGCAACTGGGAAAAACGTTATCATACCTTTCTTACAAAATGAATACTAGACATCAACTAAAAACCTAAGATTCCCAAAATAATATTTTTCTGGCCTTTTATTTCTTCTTCCTCAGTAATTGCTCCATACTAACTCATTCTGTGTTCATCCTGTCTGATTCTCTCCATTTACAGTCTATTGGGAGGACATTATTCTAGGAGCCTTCACATGTCCTGTCACTGAAAAAAGTTCCTTTTCTAGAGCTTGACTTTCAGGTTTTGTTTTTTTTGTGTGTGTGTGTGTTTTTTTTTTCTGGTTAATCAGGTTTTAAATATAGTAGGAAATCATACAACTACTCAAAATAACAATTCTAAACTTGAACTTGTTGTAGAGATAGAAAATGTTTTGGTAAACATTTTTCTATGTTTGTAATTTTACTAAGGGTTTTATTTAATGACAGAAATAAGCAAACCACAGGGATGGCAATAGGTAGTAAACATGTCCTTTGCCAGAAGACATCTGCCTGGGTAGAAACTAACAGCTTAAGGTGGCTGAAAGACTAGAAGCAATGCCTTCATTTCTCTTGAGTCACAGTTTTTTCACCTCTCAAGTAAGAGTTTTGGTCTCAAGTCATACCTCACCACATAGCAAAGACAGACATGAGCACAATGATCTCAGAGTTCTTTCTTTTTCTCCACAGTAGGGCACTCCAAGTAGACACTGTTGTCAAAGAGAATTAACTGGAAAGAGAATACCTCACCTGAGGGTAGGCAATCACTATGGCTTCTAGTTAGAGTTTTAAGTGATCTGGAGAATTTAAAACAAGTGAACAAAAGGAATGTGGAAATTCTTCTTGGTAAGAAAAATAAACCCTATAAATACCTAATTCTGACCACAATCCTGGTTTCAAAAGAGTAACACAATAGTGAAAAAGAAGAAACAAAGGAAACAATTCTGATCTTCGTGGTTTTCAACAACAAATATCAGAATAAGCAAATAAATTGTAACCTAACATTGACTTGATCAGATTTACTCTAGCAGATAAGTAACTACTGTATTAATTACATGCAAAGGAACTCCGTAATGGGAGAAATCACACCTGTACTGAGGTCTTGCTGGAAGGCATGGTGCCGGGCACTCACACACTCCACTGCCGTGAGCAGCTTTCCATACTGATGTGAGAAGCTTCCAGTCTTGCTGTGGTATGATGTGCAACATTGTTGGAGTCAAGGGCTCCAGATGAAGATTAGGTTTTCACATCATGAAAACTCCAAAAGTGAGAAATGTGAAAACAGCACACAGTGAAAGCAAGACTTTCATACTGGAAACTCGTTCTCCTTCTCTGAAATATGCACATGTGGACGCTTTGATGGCCTGAACTGGCATCTCGTGGGGGCACTCATGATTCTCTTCCTGAAGCCTTTACATGCCAAAGGTCCACAAAGGGACTTTCACGAGGGAAGGCTGGGGCCTCGGCCCTCTGAGGTAAGGAGGAAGTCCTACCAGGCGAGCAAGAGAGTTTTTGGCCGCCTAGAACCACTGGCCTGTATCTACTTATCCATATTCACAATGAGAAAAGGAGTGGCTCTTAGTAAGGAAGACTGGAATGGTTCAAGGTTCATCTACTGTTCAGAAGAAGACCAAGCTCGAGGATGAATGTTGTCTAATCACATGTGTATGCAAATAACCATCCTGAACCTTCCCATGTGTCGGTGACCTTGAAATGAGTCATGCAATTGTGAATTCCTTAAAGTTTTAAAAAATACATCATTTTAATTTTAAAATACAAATAGAAAACGAGTATTTTGATGAGCTAGGGTTTTATCAGCTTGAGCATGACTGGGTGGAATAGTCAAAGCTCTAAATGTACTCAAGCCCTAGAATATGACTTATTTTTTCTTGTTTACCCTTTTTTCCTCTTGTAGAGAAGTATGGTTTTTTTGTTGTTGTTATTATTATTTTTATTTCTTTGTGGTACTCCTTCAATTTGGATGCAGGAATGAGCATCATTATTTTGTTCTTGGGGGAAGTTCTTGACAGTGCTTTTTTCCCCCTCTTAAAATGCACTTATATATTAAAATTGGGGGCTATAAGAGAGTTAAAAAATGAACAGCAGTGCTTCTCTTACAATTACAAAAGATAGAAAAGGTCAGAGATAAAAATAAAAAACTCATTGTATTTCAAAATTATGAAATAAAACCTTAAGATGGTTGTCACGATATTATTCTGTAATTAAGTTGAGAGAAACAGTGGGAAGGAACACTTCTGCTTAATTACCAGTTAGCTCTGTGACCTTGGGCAAGTCAGGGCTATAACTCAGAGGATCAGAACAGTGCACTCAGATATCCTTAAGCTCACCTCAAGTCTAAAGTCCTGTGACTTCAAAGTAAGCCATTCCATTAGAGAGAGGCCTGAGACAGCTCCTAATTCCTGCCTTTAGTTATAGTATCTTGAAGACGCTTTAATCTTCCAGCTATCCCTTCAATTATGTGCGGCAATGGGTGACTGCATATGTGACAAAATGGCAGTCATTCTCTTACCTCTTAGGTAAAACACTGTATATCCTGTCTTCATCAGCAGTTATACTGCGGGACCAACCCTGCTTATCTGAATCAGAAAAACACCCAAGAAGTAAGAAATGCAGGTTTGATACTCTCTGTTCAAATCAGAAAGTACCTGAAGAAAACCTCTCAAACTGCAAAGATGATCCTTCCAAAAATCATCTTCATTTTCATTTTCTGAGGTAACTGATATTAACACTGATCAAGTGAAAAAGCTGCTAAGAAGAAAGTTAACTTTGAAGCTGCTGTCTTCAGGACATTTCTGAAAAAACCCATACTCCCTACTGACGACAGATGCTTAGAAGTGTGTAGAGTTGAGCCAGAGGCTCATGATTCCCATTGGGTGTTACTGTCCTGCTCCTTCTGTCCATCTTACCCTAAACAAAAGCAGCAAATTCATTTCTGTGTGTACATATGTAACTTTCAACACAGATGAATCAATACGCTTTCATTTCCTTCCACCATTTCTGTTCCTAAGAAGGAAGGTATTGGGGAGAGAGAGGGAAGAACAGAACTTTGAAACCTTCTAATGTTAATATCAAAATTGTTTATTTTCTTACTCTGAAACCTGGCAAATCCTATCAAACCAAATTAAAAGTTGTCCCTCATTCTAGCCCCTTAATCATAACTCTAAATTTCAGAACACTAAAAATTATGATGTAAGTCAACAGGCTTCATGTCCTCAGTGATGACATGGATGTATTCATGCCATTGTTGTAGTGACATGCCCAACAATGAGGAGCAATGGCTACATATCCTTCATAATGACACACGGGCACAGACACACCCTCCTCAGTGAAGGCCTATGTCATCAGAAGTGAAAACCACTCTTCATCAGGCAAGACCAGAGAAAGCACTTATGAGTTAAATATAAAGCACCAACAGAATTCTCCAGTCCTTAGATTTTTATTTTTGTAATGTATTTTAAAAATTACGTTGGCCTATATTTCAGTATCTCACTCAGAGATATTAATGGTCGGACCCTGTATGTCTTGAATTTTGAAAATTTTCCTTTGGGAAACAAACAAACAAAACATTCCTTTCAGGATAGAGCTACTGGAAGTCAGCGTGGCCTACAAACCCTGCTCCCCAGGGCCCCTACAGTGTGAACAAGCTCCTGAGGCCCTCACTGGGGCCCTAGCCTATCTGTCCAGATGATACTCATGTTTTCTAACACCCTTCAGAACATGAGACTCTTTTCACAGTTCTCTGGCCTCAAATTTCTCTGGCTACAAGCCCCTTTGCAGTCTTGAGAGCTGTTCACAAGTGTCCTGGCATTCCAGACAGGGCTTATGACCCCTTCCTTGGGTTCACTAGTCATTTGTTCTCTTTATTTTAGCAACCATCTCTTCATGTTATAATAATAATATACCTGCTCTCATCTCTACTCCATAATACCAAGTCAGTATACATGAAGCACAGCATAGTGCCAAAAAGAAGGTATTCAAGAAATAACCTGTGAAAATATTAATGTGTGAAACATTTAAAAAGGACTGCCCTCGGACAATGTGACATTTTCAGTCAAAAACAAACCTATCTGTGTTGCATTCTTAAGCAGCTAGGAATTAAGACCATATAATGTAAAAGATCCTGGTCTTTAAAAATCTTTCTGTGGAGGATTGATTTAAAAGTTGTATTGGAACGGAGAACATTTCTGGAAACTGAAGAACTCTGAATATGGACTATATATTGGGGTGGGGTCTGACAATGACACTGTGGATATATAGGAAAATGACCTCACTGTCAGGAGTACATTCTTAAGTATTTTGGGAAGAGGATCACGATGCAATCTATTTTCAAATAATTCAGAAAATAGAAGAGGATGTGAATATATATACAAGAAAAGAAGAAAAAGGAGATAAAGTAAATGTGGTAAAATGTTAACTGATGAATGAAGCTGAAAGCATATTATTATTCATTGTATTTTTCTTTAAATTTTTCCAAGCTTTGAAATTTTTAAAACAAAATATTAAAGATAAACATTTATATAAAAAATTAAACTACAGAATGTATGTGCATGGTTTTCAAAGCAAGCACTGCTGAAAGACCCTAGTGTACCTTCCAGAATGTAAGGCTACTAAAGCCACCATGTAGCAGGAAGCTGCAGAGGCCAGGCTGCCTTGGGGTCTCAAGTGTGAACACCTTCTTTCTGTTATATGGTGTTATAATGACTTGGGTTCCAAAAGCCCCCCAGCTTCTGTTCCTGTCTCGCAGCTGTGAGGCAGTGTATTTATAAAATGAGTATTGGCATTAATTTAATGGTATATGAATTTTTAAAAACCATGAATGCTGTTCCTTAGTTCACCTATTTCAAATTGATGTCAGTTTTCTTTTTTTTTTTTGAGTTGGAGTCTCACTCTGTCGCCCAGACTGGAGTGCAGTGGCCGCTCCTGGCCACCGCAGCCTCGACCTGCTGGGCTCCGGCGGTCCTTTCGCCTCAGCCTTCCAAGTAGCTGGAACTACAGGCATGCGCTACCACGCCCAGCTAATTTTTTGATTTATTGTAGAGATGAGGTCTCGCTTGCCCAGGCGGGTCTCGAACCCGCGGGCTCAGGCAATCCACTCACCTCAGCCTCCCAAAGGCGCGGGATTACAGGCTGAGCCACCGA
>CAUYQG010039408.1:0-58379 GCA_963574415.1 Tarsius wallacei | reverse complement strand
GCCTTGGGAGGCTGAGGTGAGTGGATTGCCTGAGCCCGCGGGTTCGAGACCCACCTGGGCAACTCGGTGAGACCTCATCTCTACAATAAATCAAAAAATTAGCTGGGTGTGGTAGCACGCGCCTATAGTTCCAGCTACTTGGAAGGCTGAGGCGGAAGGATCGCCGGAGCCCAGCAGGTCGAGGCTGCAGTGGCGGGAGTGGACACTGGCTGGGAGTGAATACTGCACTCCAGTCTGGGTGACAGAGCGAGACTCCAACTCAAAAAAAAAAAAATAGTGCTTCATAATAAATAATTTGTATTAAATTTAATCAAAACAAAAACAAAAATGTAGTAAAAGTGCTTTTTACTTTCTCCTTCCATGGTAGGAAAAGGAAAAAGATTTTTCTAGAATCTTTCTCAATCCTTTGGCTCTTCAAATTAAAAGTATCTTATTATATCTTAAGGAGTTCTAAAGGAAATGCCTAGTAGAAGGCTAAACATATTATAAAATAAGGCCAAGCCAAAATAAATAAAACACCCCAACTAGCATAAAATGTTATAGAGAAGATATGGAATGGGTTTGGAGAGGACTAAGAAAGATATGATAGCTAATGCTAAGTGTAATTTTATTATATACTATTTTGGTAGGCCATGCGCTATTTATGACTTGATAGGTTGTCTTAAATCTTTTCAGTGAAACTCTTCAGTGATGTGTTAGTATAATTATGATTTTGCTGTTTGCTGCTGGTTAGCCACAGACTGTTTCAGGTGGAAAATAATAGGCTAAATGATTTGCCATTTGTTAAGGAAGTGTAGAAATAGGAAATTAGTAAGATAAATCATCCCATGGATTTTATTTAATCTAGAATTATGTCATTTGTGTTTTGTTTTAACAATTGTTTTTTATTTTAAAATGTAAAACAGTCTGGGTGTGGTGGTTCATGCCTGTAATCCCAGCACTTTGGGAAGCTGAGGTGGGAGGATTGTTTGAGCCCAGGAGTTTAAGATCAGCCTGGGCAACAAAGTGAGACCTCGTCTCTACCAAACAAAACAAAACAAAACATCAGAAAAATTAACTGGGCATGATGGCATGTACCTGTAGTGCCAGCTACTTGGAAGGGGGAAGGGTGAGGAGGGAGTATTGCTTGAGCCCAGGAGTTCAAGAGTGTGCTGAGCCATGATCATGTGACAGAGTGAGACTCTGACTCAAAGCAAACAAATAAAATATATAACAAAAGTAAAGTTTTTATTTTTTTACTGTTGCTGTTAAAAAGAATTGCAGAATAATGAGCATAAAAGACTTTTAAAGATACAAATTACAGTACTGATTTATTACAGAATTCATGGTGGTGCTTTGCTAATGGCATATTGAATGGACTTTTCTTAGTCCATTCTGGAAGTGTGATATGTATCACAGGAGTCTTTGGGATATTAGCATGGCTTACTCTGAGTTCAGCTTTATAGTTACGTAAAAAAACATGATACCTAACACCAAGAAGTGCTTCACTGTAGGAATAACACTATTTTTTTCTTGACTTATTGTGGTAATTATTCTTACTGGAGTTGAATTTTCATGCCCAGTTTTTTACATATCATTATAGCATTGTGTTGTATCTTTATCTGTCAGACTTGAGTCAGAAGTCTGACTTTGGCTTCTCAAATGTTCTTATTTAAAACTTGATGGTTTTATAGGTTTAAAGCTGTTGGGAGGTTTTGTTCTTGTTAATGTTGTTATTGTTTCATCAAATGTTAATGAAATGAAGCAAAACTGTGCACTATTATAATGTTAACCAGTATCCTAAAGAAGCCATCCTGGTATCAGTCTGATCTCTACTCTTTTCTTTCCTATTTTGATTATTGCACATTTTGAGCACCAGGCATTATGCAGATGAATAAGATTCTGAGTCTCAAAATCATAGACTAGTCGACTGAAGAAGAGGGGAAAAGAAGAGTAAGAATTTAGACATTTTATGTAGTGCTTAAATACTTGGAAAAAACGAAATAGAGGGAAAGGAATTCTGTGTGTTCCTAGTATAGGAAGGAGCCCCCTAGATCTTGTCATTTAGCTAAGACGGCCCCTCCTTTGAGTCCCCATCATCATGGCAGAAGTAGAGAGATGTCCACGGAACAAACCATAATCCCAAGACTTGCACCCCTTGCTGTCCCGCAGCACACAGTCTCCCCTCTACTATCTGCCTTGAGACCCTCAAGACTAATGGATACATTTTGCCCTTTACCCCTCTTTATGATGATCAGCATAAGGAACCCAGAACATCCAGGTTCCTTGCCTCCTGGACTCTCTGCCTTTATGTCTCTATACATCCCATTTGTGACCTGATTGTCCACTTTCCCCTAAAACTTGAATCTTTCTGCTTGCATCATCTTGGAATTGAGTTAATAATGTGCTAACAAAACTTCTGTCTCCTCAACCTTTACCTTTTTGCTTAAGGATCCTTGGCTCTCCCTGGCACACATTGCTTCTCCCACACCCTGTTCATGTGGTGGCTCTGTTCTTCCCCCATCTCTCATTTGCCACTCTTGGAGTTTGAGTTGGTGCCCTCTTGTTCTCTTTTACTGGCCTCTAACAATTTGAATCTCATGCATCAACTGCAACCTGTTCTCATCATCACCGTCCACGATTTTAGCTCCTTGTTTCTCATCATTCTTTTTGATCCTGTGCCTGTCGTATTCGTGGTGATTTTGGTGTCTGCACACATGGCCTTCCTGACACTCTGGGAAGCTCCCGCCCTCTCCTTTTTGATGATCTGCCTCACCTATGTGCCTGTGACATAACCTAGGCCTTGCCATCAGCAGTAATTCTGCATAATCTCACAATCAAGCATCCCACTCTCTAGCTACTACCCCTTATTTTTCTAGTTCACTTCTAGTACTCCTATTTCTTAGGAAAATGTAAAGTTAATTTAAGATACTGGTCATTCATTTAAAGAAGGTCAGGCAGTACGACTAGTCAGCTGATCAGTAGTGAGTTAAAGAGCCGTGGACTCAGGCAATCCCCTCACCTCAGCCTCCCAAAGTACTGGGATTACAGGTTTGAGCCACTGCACCTGGTCAGATGACGTTTTTTTATGTCTTTTTTTCTCAGATCTTCTTCACCATCCTCACTCTCAGCTGATGACTTCTGCTATTTTCTTGAGAAAATAGAAGCAGTCTTGAGATAATTTTCATAAGCTTTATCTTTCTTACCGACCCGTCTCCCTGCAGCTCCCCTCATATGTGCTGCCTTTTCTCCTGGTGCTGTGGCTGAGTTGTCTGTGTTCCTGGCTAAGGTCAGCCTCCCCTGATGCCCTGGATTCTACCCTTCTCACTGATTCAGGGACATAACTCTAGCAATTCATCTCTCTCTCTCTCTCTCTCTCTCTCTCGATCTCGCATGATCAGTGTTCCCCCAACTGGATCCTTTCCATCAGCATAATTTTTCCAGAAAGAAAGAGAGAAAAAGGAACCTCATACCCATCCAGCTGCCACCCCCATTGCTTTGTTCTTCTTTATGGCACGGCTCCCAAGAGTTGTGTGCTCATGGGTTTCAGTTCTGTCTGCTTCACATTTGCTTCTACTACTCCATGAAATGCTGTCATAAAGTTGGTCTTCATAGTTCTCATCTTATATTCTTTCCTCCTCAAAAACAAATTTTTTTTTAAAGCGGGAATCTCACTCTAGGCTAAGCTGGAATGCAGTGGCAAGATCACAGCTCACTGCAACCTCGTCCTTCTGACCTCAGATGATCCTTCTGCCTCAGCCTCCCAAGTAGCTGAGACTACAGGTGCACACCACTATGCCTGCCTAATTTTCATATTTTTTTACTTGTATTTTTTGTTGTAGAGACAAGGTTTCGCTATATTGCCTAAACTGGTCTTGAACTTCTGGACTCAAGCAGTCCTTCTGCTTTAGCCTTCCAAAGTGCTAGGATTACAGGAATGAGCTACTGTGCCTGACCCAGCAAAATATTTTTTATTCCATTTGGTTTCAGTTCACCAAACTTTCCTGTTCCTTTTATTTTAATGGGTTACTTTTCCTTGATCTGCTTTGCTGGCTTTTCTCTGTGTCCATGCTTTATTATGCCTCTGTTCTTGTTTTTGTTTTTGTTTTTGAGCTGGAGTCTTCCTCTGTTGCCCAGGCTGGAATACAGTGACACGCTTGCGGCCACTGTAGCCTCAACCTGTTGGATTCAGAAGATCCTTCTGCCTAAGCCTTCCAAGTAGAGGGAACTGCAGGCATGTGTCACCATGTCTAGCTAATATATATATTTTTAGATGTATTGTAGAGATGAGGTCTTGCCAAGTTGCCCAGTCTGGTCTCGAACCCCTGGGCTCAGGCAGTCCTCCTGTCTCTGCCTCACAAAGTGCTAGGATTATAGGCGTGAGCCACCACACCTGGCCCCTGTGTGGATTTTTTAAGCAAAACTGTTGGCTCTAGTTTCAGAATAGCTCCAGAAGCTGACTATTTCTTACCACTTGTGCCACCACCAGCCTGATATGGGCAAAAGTCACTCCTTGGAGAAATTTTTCCAGTAGCTTCTTATTGGCCCCTATGCATCTGTCTTTGGCCTTGTGAGTCAGTGAGTGTCTTTGATCCCAGATGGCTTCCTGTTTCAATCTGAATAAAAGTCAAAGTCCTTGCAGGGGCTGCTCATTTCATCCTCCTACGCCCTTGTTCTTGCCCCCACACTCTCCCTCCTCCCTTGAGGCATTTCAATTGTGTTACCCTTCCACCTTCTCTCTTTTAGGTCTTTACCTAAATGCCCCTTTCTAGGGCTTCTCATACTCTGGAGTGAGACTTGTAGATGTTGATTGGATATCACTAAGCCCCACCTCCACTCTGGCACTGCTTTTTCCCTTTCCTGCTTAATATTTTTCTATTGCGTTTTGCACTATCTCATACATTTAAGTCTTTTAGTTTTTGTGTATTGCCAGTCCCTCCACTCTAGAACATAAATTCTTCTGGCAGGGATTTTTGTTAGTTTTCTTTCTTCTGTACCCTGATCCTATGATATGGCTAGTTACATGGTGGGTATGTAGTGAGCATTTGTCCCATGAGTAAATGAATAGGTGAAAAACACACATGATGGAGAGTTGTCATTTTACCACTCAAGTGAAGAAAGAAGGGGAAGTAAAATTTGGCGAGGAATCAGACAGAATAACTTGGAGAGAGTCCTTAGTGGAGACCCCCAAGGACTTAGTGGAGGACATACCAAGGTTGAGGGGGCAGGAGGACCATATGCTCTGGAGTGCTAGTGAAGAAGCAGAGATGAGGTAGATTTCCTTCTACTGTTATGGCCATGAAATATAGGCAGTCAAGAACCATTTCTACTCCAGGACCCCTGAAGAGCAGCCCCACAGAAAGTCTCATTACTTTAATTGTGGTAGAAAGTCTTTTGTAATTCTTTCCCAGGCTTAAGAGGATGCTTATATCATTAACATGTTTAAATGTTTAAGTAATGTATTAGCATTAATTGAAATAATTAGCTTTTGCGTGTGTATAGCCTGTGGGTTTACTGGGTCACTTTAGAAGTAGTACTATAATGAATAGAAATTATTTTTTGTTGTTTAAGTTCAAAACCTCCAGAATTCCTTTAATGTAGTTTATTTAAAAATATTGTGATCTTTGAACTTAATAATCCAATTCAATTTTGTTAGATACTATTTTCATCTTCATGATAAAGTTAGTATATCACGTTTTGTAACAATTACTTTCTTGCTTGATCCTAATCTTTTATTTTAAAAGTCTTTTCCATTGAAGCTTATATTAATCCTTTATTCTTAAGAGCACAGAAGATGTAGTTGTTTCATTTTTGCTGAATGTCAGGCAATGCCTTTGTATCCTGGAAAATGAAGGGACTGAAAAAACAAGACATGTCTTATATGACCTTTTCATGGGACTTGTGACCTGTCAAAAGCACTTAGTGTCATCATCAGTCCTTGAATCTTACTATTTATAAGTTGAGTTTGCCAAGGAATTTTATGAAGGTGCCAAGGTTTAGGGTCATATTTATGGTTGCTTCTTTAGAGTAGTAGCATTCTGTGGCATTTCCCATTATCATTGTCAAGATGATTTGCTAATTTGGTCATTACTTATCTGACATCTTTCATATAATACAATTAATGATATGTGGAAGCTCATGTCAGATTTTCTTATGTCCTCTAAATTACTTTCATCTTGGCTTTTCTTTCTCTAGGCATTTTTAGGTTCTGGCAGTGGTCATCCTAAGATACTATTTGCTATTGGTTGTATCACTCAAGTGAAACTGTTTCAAATTTATCATGCGCTGGGCCACTTTGAGAAATGTCTGGGCTTAGTCTGGCAGCCCACAAGTGATTACTTATCAGCAAAAAAATCATTTTTTTAAAAGGGTCTGAAGAGGAGATGCTTTTTTATGGTTTAATCAGATTCTTGGGCCCTTTAATTAGTTTTACGATAGTAAAATATAACCCAAACAAATTATTTTTTGCATAATGAAATGAAATGACTGCAAGATATATACATTAATATAACAATCAGTAGATGAGGAATGCTTTGGAAAAATAAACTATATAATAATATAAGCCAAGTATCATGTATTCTATGAAATATAGAGAGAAACAGAGAGATTCTTTAAAAAAGATCCAAATTTGTTTAACAAATGTCTTTAATATACACAAACTACTTTTTCAGCCACTACCTATATGGATGATAGTATTCCCCCAAAAATAGTCTTAACATTTTATCTAGTTTAGGATCTACTAGTACCTTATATCTAAAGTAGAAAAAAAAGCTAAACCATTATTTTAATTGTACATATCATTATATAATGTTCCTAAAGTTGACTGTTTAATAATTTCTATCTTGCCTATAGTCAATGATGAAAATATATTTGTATTTTCACAATCATGTTGGATATCAAAAGTCTCACATTACTGAGTCAATAGCCATATTTTTGTGGATATGTCAGATGTAAATAGAAACTATTATTTTAATAAATATTAGCATTGCAAATGGAATAGGTATGGATATAGGATTTCTGAGTCTGTATGGACTGTCTGTCTCCTCTGTAGTTAGTAGTGGTGTTAGTCCATGCTGAAATAGATACATTAGAGGTTTGAATGTCTGGATTTCAGTTTTCAAATGCTTTCTGGAGTTTGCCTAATCAGCATTGACTCTGTGTTGTTCTATAAGTAGTATTTGCTTAAAGAGATGGAAACTGCTCTATGAATTATTAGGAATTTGGGACTTTAACAACAAAGTTGTTTGCCTAAGTGATTATAAATAATTTATAGTATTTAAGAAATCTCCCATTCTTGGTGATAGAGATCACTTTGGTCAAATTTAAAGTAATAAGTGTTAGGGTACACACGGATGGGGTGAGGGTGGATGGGTGGAGAGGAGAGGCACAGAGAGAGGGGTGCAGCACTGCTGGGGCTGGCAAGCCGGAGGTGCCACGCTGGAAACCCAGAGATCCGAGTAAATGCAAAGAATTGAGACACACAAAAAGGTTAAGAAAGAAAAGTTTATTTAAAAGTAAATTAGAGAAAGAAGGACGAAAGAAGATGTACCTCCCCAAGGTGGGGGTGGGGGACCAAAGCCCCAGGAAGCATGGCGACAGCCATAGCTCAAAGAGCACATGGCCACACCAGAGTCTAGCAAGGCAGTGGCCACTGGTTGCTTGTGGTTGAGTCCTTTTAACCATTCCCCTCAATGAGAACAAGCAGCAGTCTATCCCATCCCCCCTGGGCAAATCTCCATCAGATGCAAGACCAGGACAGCCCAACCTTTCAATTCATGGTTTTACATAATCTCTAGTAAACTTTTAGGTTCCTTGTCAAGGCCCAAGATCAAAGATCACCCTTTGGTTGGCCAGTTTGTGAGTTACAAATGTCTGAGTTTGTGAATTGCAAATGTAAGCCCCACCATGGCAGCAATCATGTGACTAACCCACCCATCTGCATGCCGTCATCACCTGACATCTGTACCTGCGCTTGCCTGCCCCTTTGTGATGACTTGGAAGCAGACTACCACCCAGTCACCTTGATGATATTCCCCCATCAAGGAAAATGGTTAAAAGGACTCAACCACAAGCAACTGGCAGCGGCCTTGCTAGACTCTGGCGTGGCCATGTGCTCTTTGAGCTGTGGCTGTCGCCATGCTTCCTGGCTTTGGTATCCTCCCCCACCTTGGGGAGGTGAAGCTTTTCTCTTCCTTCTCTTTCTCTCTCTAATTTACTTTTAAATAAACTTTTCTTTTTTTTTTTAACCTCTTTGTATGTTGCAATTCTTTGCATTTACTCGGATCTCTGGGTTACTGGTGCTGTGCCTCCCCTCATCCCTCTAGCACGTCGCCCTCACCCTGTCCGTACCCTAACACTAATCGTTCTGACTTGGCCATTGGGAACTCTTTCAGTTGGCTCCTGGATTTCCCTGACATACCCCCATCATTATGTGTATGTGTGTAGCCTTTCTCTAAAGAACCTGGTTCCTTTTATTGGAGGTTCATATTAGAAACCAAGATCTGTATGCCTGGTGTGCTTATTGTCAATTATCTTTAAAAGCAATTTTAAACAAGAAAAAATGCCTTTTATGTTTACCTACGTTTTTACCATTTCCTGTCTTCTTAATTTCCTTGTATAGATCTATATTTCCACCTAGTGTCATAGTCCTTCTGCCTGAAGAACTTTCTTTTACATTTTTGGAATGTAGCTTTTGTTTGTCTGAAAAAGAATTTATTTCACCTTTCTTTTTGAAACATATTTTCACTGGATACAGAATTCTGGGTTGAATTTTTCCTTCCAGTCCTTCAGCACTGTCATTTCATTATCTTTTTGTCCTACATAGTTTCTGATTGGAAGTCTTGCTGTCATTGTTATTTTTGTTCTACTTTTTAGAATTTGGTAGAATTCCCTGGAAGTTAACCCGCTCTAATATTAACATTTATTGAATGTTTACTTGTGTCAGGCACTTTGTTAAGCTTAGCTTTTCATGTTTGTTATTCTCCCAACGCTCTTGAGAGGGAGAGAGGTGGTTTTTTTTCCTGTTTATAGGTAAAGAAGCTGAGCATTGAGCAGGTTAACTGATTTGCTCAAGGCCATTTAGCAAGGAGGTGGCAGAGTCTTCTGATGCCAGAGCCTGCATTCTAACCACCCTTTATTGAATTTGTACCCTTTAGAAGGCCAAGGATCAGGTTGAGCTCATACTAGTCCAGTTAAAATGCTCTCATCACAATAGAAAGTACAGAGGTATTAGAGTCAGACAGATAAGACTTAGCTCCAGTCTTGCTCTGCTTCTCATGGATTGCGTGACTTTGAACATATCCTGTGTCTTGGTCAGTTTGTGTTTTCACCTCTGAAACAGGTAAGAATAGCTGCCTTGCTGTTCGCTCTAGGTCAGGATTAAGAGGCGTGATGAATGCTTTGGTCAACACACTGAAGCTTTCTTGCTTGAGGTGTGCTCAGTCATATCTTTTGAATTAATGAATTGAATTTTGCCCAGGTCAGATACCACATTGATTTCCCCATTCAAGGCTGAGAGTTGTGGTCACAACACATCTCCAGTGTCCGGCCTCATGTTTCACCCCCTCTGATTGACTTCTATTTCTATGCTCATCTCACCAAAGCACAACCATTGGATCCTAATGGCGTCCTTCCAGAAAGCATTGAGTGGCTGGCTCCCTACAACTTCCATATTCAGATACAGAGCTACTACTGCAGAGCCTTGACCTGCTGTTCCTGCCTGACTTCTCTCCCTTTCCCATTACCTTCTGCCTGCGGTTCTGAGGACCTGCCCATGGTAGGTCCAGCCTCCAGATCCCTCCCCAGCCTCCTTCCTTTATTAAAACCTCATTCCCTAGGCCTGTCTGTATTAACAACAACAATAATAAAATCCCAAGGATATCATGTTACAGAAAATACTTTATAAACTATAATGTTCTGGGCAAACATTTGATATTTTCATCTGTCTGTATACCTATCTCATGTATTTTTTTTTTTCCGAGTCTGGGTTGGCCAGACTGGAGTGCAGTGGCATGGGTCATAGCTCACTGCAGCCTTGACCTCCTGGATTCAGGTAATCCTTCTGCCTCAGCCTTCCAGGGAGCTGAGAGTACAGACATGCACCACCATGCCCAACTCCTGGGCTTGAACTCCTGGGCTCAAGCAGTCCTCCTGCCTGGGTCTCCCAAATGCTGGGATTACAGACATGAGCCCCTGCGCCTGGCTCCATGAACATTTTAAAGTGCCTTTTCTGGGTGGAGCATTATGCTAGGCCCTGGTCTTGTGTCCTAGAGAGCCCCCAAAGACTCCACTGTTTGGAGCAAGACCGAGCGAGACACAGTTTATAGGACGGTGCTTCATTGTGAGAGAGACGTGGTCTGTTTACTCTATGGGGATATGAGTCAGCCCCTATTCCAGTGGAGGGTGGGACAGGGGAGCTGAGGAGGACCTTGATACAGGAGTGGAGGGGCATGCCAGGCAGAGGGGAGGCTTGGAACCTGTAGTGACTATGAGGGGGTAGACTGGTGAGTAGAGGTGACGGTTGTGGGGGGAACCGTGGACCTAGGGTCCAGAGAAGCCCAAGGGAGACCTCTCATGAAGAGCCCTGTGTGTCAGGCTGAAGGGCTTGGGTTTACTGTGGGGACTGAGACAAGCTGTGTAAGAGTAGTCCTAGCTAGGGTGAGGTGGCTAGACATGTTTATTTATAGAACCATGTGCTTGTTGATTATTCAAGGCCCAAGTTAGTCGGCTCTCTCTTCTGTGGAGCTTCCTAAATCCTCCTTCCTCTAGGTGCTCTGTGCCTCTCTCCAGTCAGGCCCTGGGAGGCTGCATGTCTACTCGGCCTCCAGCCAGTATGCCTTGGGCACCTCTTCTGTGTCTCTGCCTGGGGTGTTACTCCTAGGTCTCAGGCCTACCCTTAGTCAGGAAAGCTGAACAATGACACAATTACTTGCAATAATGATAATTCTTTCAAAGGATAGGTAAAGGGCGTTGTGAATGTGCTTAATGGCATTCAGTGAGTTTTTTTGGGCTTGCTGAGCTGTGCGTGACATGGCACACACCTGTAGAGGCCTGTGTCGTGGGACGATGAACAGTAAGCTTGCCTGGCCCCTGGCTCATGATGGATAAAGCAGAAGGACCATATCATAGTGGAGTCCTGCCTTCTGTTATGATGAGTTGTCTATTTGTGTTCTCTCACTCAGTTTCAAGTCCCTTGCAGGTAAGGCCACATTCTTGTCTTTGTATCTCTGTAGTTCCATACTGCAGGAGCTGAGGATACTAAGCTGACCGAATTGGAGGATGGGGCAAAAGCAGCAGCAACCGAACATGGCTAAGCACCAGTGTCGATTCAACTCACTGATTTGGGCCAGAATGAAATGGGTCATCTACCCATTAGGGATCTAATTGAAAATAATACTGTGCAATTTAACACAGCAATTTCTTAACATTTTTTGCAAAAATTAGCAGAATGCTTCAAAATGTTACTTGCAATTGAAATGGAAATAATTGAATCCCAGTGAAGGATAAGTATCTTGTACCAGAATATCCAAGGAGGAATTGCTGATCAGCTTAGGGAGTTGAAGGGGTTATCTTTGTGGTATTTTATTGAACCACAAAATGTTATTTATAACCCATGTCAGGAGCAATTAAACTGATTGATGATTAAGAAAGTTTAATAGTTGAATAATAAGATGTGATTCTTGACAGCTATTTTTTCTCATTTTGGAAGCATATTTTATGAGTCTAATAACAGTGTTGAGGACGGGCTGTATAATATGTTGTGGGTAATTATATGGTGGTAATATAATATTCAGTCTAGTGTTACGTGGTATGTTACTTATAAAAAATTAAAATACCAATTATGATTTTTTGATTTATTATTGAAGTGGTTTGTTAATTTTGACTTACCCAAAGCAGGGTTAATTAGTACACATTGATATATTTGATTAAAAGTACACTGATGTCGAATTGAATAAGAAAGGCCAAACAAAATATTTTCCTGACACCCCAAATGGTATCATAATTTTAGTTATCTTTCATGTTTATATAAAAAGGTGGCTTCAGCAGGGCATGGTGACTCAAGCCTGTAATCCCAGCACTTTGGGAGGCCGAGGTGAGAGGATTGCCTAAACCCATAGGTTTGAGAACAGCCTGGGCAACTTGGCGAGACCTCATCTCTACAGTGAATCAAAAAATTAGCTGGGTGTGGTAGCGCGCACCTGTAGTTCCGGATACTTGGAAGACTGAGGTGGAAGAATTGCCTCAGCCCAGCAGGTCGATGCTGGCGTGGCCATGAGTGTGCCACAGCACTCCAGCTTGGGCAACGGAATGAGACTCCAACTCAAAAAAAAAAAGGTGGCTTCAAGTGGACTCGGAATGTTTGCTTTGATTGGCAGCTCCTTGGGCATGATGTACCAGCAGAGGCTGCATTTACATTTTAAAAACAACCTATGCTACTCTCCTTGACACATGTTTATTATTTTTTTGTGGTAGTATTTATCTTTATGAACCAGTCCTTATGTGTGGGAAAACCAATATATAGTTAAAAAATTCTTTTTAGAAATAAGCAGAGATGTTACAAAGTAGGAAACACAAATGACTAATAAACAAAAAATAATCTAGCTTCACAAGTAATAAAAATGCAAATTGAACCAACAACACAGTTCTATTTTTGTCTATCAAATCAGCACAGACTAAAAAAGATAATACTCAGTGCTTTTCAGGTGAGATGAGATCGACACCCTTGTAATCTTTTTTGTGAGGCAACCATTCTGGAAAGCAGTTTAGTGCTTACTGAAGAGCTTGGATACCTCACCATCCTAAGGAAGTAGAAGGAGATATGTGTGAAGGTTGGCCACTGGGTGCTTGCTATGGTGGCATCTGGACTAGTTGAGTCTCTGAAATAATCCAGTTTTTGCTCTGGCACCTGGTGCAGGGAGGGATAATCACATAGTGGGACTGGCCATTAATGACGGAGTGGGGAAAAGACCATGAATCTGTGCTGTTACTTCTAGTTCACCTAAACTCCTTTTTATGTTCCTCTAACAGAAAATCTTGGTAGTCTGTTTTTACCTGTTATATATTGCCTTGTCAAACATTGTGTGTGAGGTACAGTGGACTCAAATTTAGAAATCTGTTTCTTTTAAAAAAATTTCAATAGCTTTAGAGGTACAAGTAAGTGGTTTTTGGTTACATGGATGAATCGTATAGCGAAGTCTGGGCTTTCAGTGAACCCATCATCCGAATAGTGTACATCGTACCTAACAGGTAATTTTTCATCTTTCACCCTCCTTCTGAGTCTCCAGTGTTTATTATATCACTCTGTCTGCCTTTGTAGGCACATAGCTTAGTTCCTGCTTATAAGTGAGAATATGCAGTATTTGGTTTTCTATTCCTGAGTTACTTCACTTAAGACAATATCCTCTTAGTTCTATGCAAATTGCTGCAAAATACATTATTTTGTTCTTTCTAATGACTGAATAAGTAGTCCATAGTATAAGTTTACCACATTTTCTTTATCTGTTCATTGGTTGATGGGCACTTAGGTTGATTCTGTATCTGCAATTGTGAGTTGTCCTGTGATAAATACATGAGTACAGTTGTCTTCTTTGTATAATGACTTCTTTTTCTTTGGGCAAATACCAAGTAGTGGGATTACTGGATTGAATGGTACATCTACTTTTAGTTTTTTGAGAAATCTCCATATTGTTTTCCATAGTGATTGTACTAGTTTACATTCCCACCAACAGTGTATAATAGTTCCTTTTTACCACATCTGTACCAACATCTTTTTTTTAGACTTTTTAATAATAGGCATTCTGAGTGGGTTAGGGTAATATCTCATTGTGGTTTTAATTTGCATTTTCCTGATGATTAAAATGTTAAGCATTTTTCATGTTTGTTGGCCATTTGTATATCTTCTTTTGAGAAATGTCTGTTCATGTCATTTGCCCACTTTTTGATGGAATTATTTGCTTTTTCTTTTTATTTTCCTTGCTGATCTGTTTGAGTTCCTTGTAGATTCTGGATAAGAAATCAGTTTTTCTAGGCTGGGCTCAGTGGCTTATGCCTATAATTCCAGTACTTAGGGAGCCCAAGGATTGATTGAGGCCAGGAGTTTGAGACCAACCAGGGCAACATAGTGAGACTTAAATCACTGCAAAAAAATTTCTGGATAAGAAATCGGTTTTTCTAGGCTGGGCTCAGTGGCTTATGCCTGTAATCCCAGTACTTAGGGAGCCCGAGAGGATTGATTGAGGTCAGGAGTTTGAGATCAACCAGGGCAACATAGACTTAATCACTGCAAAAAAATTAAAACAAATAACCAGGCATGGTAGTGTCCACCTATAGTCCCAGTTACTTGGGAGGCTGAGGCAGGAAACTGGCTTGAGCCCAGGAAGTCAAGACTGCAGTGAGCTAGGATTGTGCCACTGCACTCCAACCTGGGTGACAGGGTGAGACCCTGCCCCCCACCAAAAAATATATATATTATATATATATATATATATATATATATAATATATATATATTATATATATATTATTAGTTAGCTTTTTATTATATATATATAATAAAAAGCTAATTAATTCACTGAAAAAAGGAGAAATCTGTTTTTCTTTGCATCTTTTTGACCCCTCAAACCCTCAAGAACCCTCAAACTGACCTAAAGTGTACAGGCCCAGGCCGTCTGCTGCCTCACACGAGCACAGCTGAGAACAAAAAGATACCCAGTCAACATCAAAGAGAACATATATTCTCCAAAAAAAAAAAAAAAATCAACTCATGCATAGGACTACTGCATGAAGAGAATTCCATGCCATTAGTGAAGAAGACAAATACAGATCTTTGAGGCTTTATCCCTTAATTTTAAGTAAGCCTTAATGATGGCTTACTGTTTATCTTAGGCACCATTAGTATTGAACTTTAATTTCTTAATTGCTTTTGAGTAAACAGAGGGAGTCATTATACCAATATATTGAGACAATCTAATTTTTAAAAAAACAGTTAAAAATTTCAGAAAATATGGCAAATACATATCCATAATCATTCAACTTCTTTATAAATTTGCCCTTATATTCAATTTGAATAATTGCTGTAGATTCATACATAGGTTCTATCACAACCAACTCAAAGATCATAATGCACCTTAAATCATAATGTATTTCTGTGTAATTTTATATTCCTATTACATTTGACTTTTCTAGTGACTCCATATATTTTTGGGACATCCTCAGAGCTTATACCCATATGAAACAAAACATGCCCACACCCTTAATTTTGCATTTTATAATTTCACCATAGACATGACAAAGAAGAAACTCAAAGTCATTTTTTCAGGTAATTTAGTTGACAGAGACCAAGTAGCCTTGTCTGTACTAGGTTTTGATAGGGACTCAGTTAATGTACGTGCATGGTAGTAGGGAGTGTTATAAACATAGTTGATACCCATTATTAATCTCAAAGGTACACATGTGAGCCCTGTGGAATTTGCTAGTCAGATAGTATTGTGTGTATGGATTTTGAAAGACTTATCTGGATTGTTTTAATTTTGATTGCTTAGTTTCTTGGATGTCTTTTTACAGTAAGTGTAGGTTGCTGCATATTTTGTTTGCTGCATTTAATTGAACACACACTTCCTGAGCCTCTTTGGGGGCGCTGAGCAGGGTTCCTTGTGGCAAAACCTCTGCCCTTGAAGATTGCACTTTCTAGTAGGAGACACAGATGTCTATAAGATTCCAGCTGAGGAGAGCTGACCTCTGATGGGATCAGTACCCACCTGTATGGCTTTAACTGGGAGCCTAGTGAATCGAAAAGGGATTTAAGGACCAGTCACAAACAAACAGTGAAAAAAGTTAAACTTTACCAGAAAATAACAAATGCAAATTAGGCCTCATTACAATGAGCAAAGATGAAAAGAAGATAATGGTGCTGGCGAGCCATCAGTGAGGAGGACAGTCTTGGGCACTGCTGGCTGTAGTACATATTTCAAACACTCCTTTCAAACATTTTACCAATACCTGTCAGGAGCCTTAGAATATTCTTTCTCTTTCATCTGCCGGTTTTACTTGAGATGTTTATCTAAAGAAAATTATTCTCAATGTGGCTCTCAACTTGGATTACCTTTTGCAGAAAAGAGGCTTATTGGGCATTCCTTATAATAGTACAATGTTTGAAATTCCCAAAGCAGGAATGTGGCTGTGTAGACTGCAATATTGCAGTTCTTCAGATGATTATGCAGCATCCTAAAGGATGGCTTCAAAGTACATGCTGTATGATGGGGAATCCTCATTACAAATGTGAAATTTCAACAGGGCACAGATTTATATTCATAATGCAACTGTAGTCATGTAAAAGCTAAACAAAATCTATGCTTAGAAACTAATTGGAATAAAACACTAACAGGTATCCTTGTTGTGTTTTAGATGATAGGTTTTTGGTGAGTTTCCCCCTTTATTTAGTATTTGAGTTCCTCAAGTGTGTGTGGGGTGTGTGTGTGTGTGTGTGTGTGTGACCATGAATTAAAAAAAATCAGTGCCTGATCATCTGATCCCACCAGGATCTTGGACATACCCCATAGACCCTGCCTGGGACAAAATAGAACTCATCACAGCGCCCTGAGCTCCCACAGTTCCCGAAGTCTGAGGAGGCCAGGTAATTCTTAGGGCTCAGTGTTACATGGTGTTCTTTTTCCTATCCAAGTTTGATAGCTGTGAATGGAGCAGTCAGTGATTCCTTTGCTGTCCTCAGCTACCAGTGAGTTTTATATTTACTGTTCAGGAAAATAGAAACCAAGGGACAGGCCATTTTGGAAGCCTAAGAGGGCTTGTGTCTGCTTTTCTTTTCCTTCTTGAATCAAGGATGTGCAGGGTGATGGCAGTGGTGGTGGTTCGTCTGATTATAGAGACAAGGTTGGATCCTTCCCCAGCCCAGGTGCCACACCAGGCAGGTCATGAGACTTTTGAGCAGGCTCTTCCTTATTCTGGGACTGTGCAACTCCCCTTCCAGCCTCCGAGCTGCTTGTCTGGGAGGACGCAGCAAGGCTGTTGCTGTACACGAGCTTCTCCAGACTTTGCTTCAGCAGTAGAGAGGCAGATGTGGGAACAGGGCATGAAGAACCAGCAAGAGGAGCCTGTTATCTGATGGCTTTCGGGGACTGCTTTACCAGTAGAGTAGGAGTTACGCGTGCTTCTGTGGGGTGCTGAGGTATTCATTTGTGATGTCAGAGTACTAGGATTTGAATGTGGGTGTCAGAGTGCCAGGGCTCGAGTGTGGGTGATGCAGTTGCCTGTTAGTATGAGGGTCAGGCTCCAGTCCCTCCTTGACTGTCAGCTGTATCCATTTGATTTTCTGGCAGGTGCAAAGTAACTGGCTGTGCAGTTGCTTGGAGCCTTGGTTCTGTGCCACTCTGTGTAGGAAGGTTGGGCAGGCTGAAACATACTTTCTTTGTGTGAAGTCTCCTTAGGGCAGGGATAGAGAGTGGGCAGAGCTGTTTACAAATTAGATATCTGTTACTTAGGAAGGGGATTATTTGTAGGACTATTCTGCAATTATGCCTTTTGAGTACATTCACTGACCCTCCCCATCTACAGATGACCTGCATGCAGACTGACATATAAGAGGGGAAGGTCATGGCCCCTTATGTTAAAGGTAGGTTGATGTGTTTTTTCAGTGGAACATTATTTCTTTTTGTTGATAAAATGAAGAGCCACACAATTGATTAAATTATTTCTAACAGAAGTATATTTTTTTTAAAAAAGAGAGGAATCAGTCTTCTTTTGCTTTGGCTTTGTGCTATGTTACATGGACTGTCCAATTTTTGTTTTGATATAGTAGCCTCATATCCGTTCTGTGAATTTACTCCATCCAGTTGGGATAGTTACAGTGTAAGCAGTTTTTTACTTTGTTTTTATGGTCCATTTGCTGGATATAATAGAGAGGGATGAATGTGTTGAAATGTATTGATTCCTGATGGATGGGCCAACAGGGGCACTGCCAGGGCAACTGAAATCTAGCTGAGGAGCCGGGTTGCCAGCCTGGTTCCTGGCAAGGCCATGCCCAGTGAGTGACCACAGACAGCCTGTCATGTAGACATGTTAGAATTGCTGTGGAGGCAATGTTTGTGAACCTCATTTCAGTCTTTCTGCGTGAAACAAAGGAATGTCTCACCCCAGTGAACGACTCGCTCTGCTCTTGTTGTAAACTTGGTGAAAGGGATCCCAGTTGGGATGTAAGGAGAACTGAAACATGAACAGAATTTTGGAGTTAAGTGTCTGAGTGATTTATTAAAAACAAAGCATTGATGAGGAAAGAGGCTTAGTCTTTTGTGAATGGCCTTAGCCCAAGTCACCTTGTTGGAGCTGTCAGTGAAAGCTGAATTATCTTATTAGTTAAAGCAGCAAGCTCTTTCAATTAACCAGTACTTTAAGATTCTACATCATCTAAACAGCAAAGGTACCTGCCTTAGGACTTTTGGTGAGTGCTATTTATTGGCTTTTCACTATGTTATTAATAATAATAAAGTGCAAGGGCACTTGTTTCATACTAATGTGCCATTTCACTGTGTAACCTGTGAGGGACAGGGTGTCCTGCCCATTCTCATTTGGTTTTGGGACTTCTATCTTGTTGTCCAACTCCCCAGCCAGACCATGAGCAATGTAAGGACAGGGCCCAGAGCTAATTTCTCTTGGGCTCCCACAGCCCCCATCTCGGTACCTGCTGTACTGTCTGGGCTTAGCAAAGCTTTGTGGATCTTAAAGGGCTTTGATATATTTTGTGAGGTTGTTCTGCAGAATGCATTCGTCGACTCTTGAGCAGTGCATAGAGAACTGTGTTTTGAGTGGTTCTTGTGGTTCAGGGGGGTCTATTTTTTTATTTTTATTTTTTGAGTAAGAGTCTCACTCTGATGCCCAGGCTACAGTGCAGTGGCACAATCACGGCTCATGCAGCCTTGACCTCCTGGGCTCAGGTGATCCTTCGGGCTCAGGTGATCCTTCCGCCTCAGCCTCCTGAGTAGCTGGGATTATAGGTGTGTGCCACCATGCCTGGCTAATTTTTTGATTTTTTTTTTTTGTAAAGATGAGTTCTTGCTTTGTTACCCAGGCTGGTCTCAAACTTCTGGCCTCAAGTGATCCTTCTACCTTGACCTCCCAAAGTGCTGGGATTACAGGCATGAGCCATTTTTTATTATTTCTTATCAGTAGGGAATATTTTTCAGCTTTGGAACATTGGCCAATTTTATCGGTGAACTGGTATATCTTATTGAATTTATTTAATAACTACTGATGTTGATCATTGCTTCATGATTTTAACTGGCTTTCTTATATACATAACCTTTTTTTTTTTTATATTTTCCTCATTCTCAGTTGGCCTACTTAGATATCTTACTGAGAAATAATTCTTTGTAGGCAGTCTCAATCCTTGTCCTGTAATGGGTTGTAAATGTTTTCTCAATTTGTTTTACTTTTTAAGTTTTCACTTGCAACTATTTAATATTTTAAAATATAAAGACCAGGTTTTTATTTTGTCCTGGGCTTTTGTCTAGAAGGCTTTTTTCTGACCTGCTACATACCTGTATTTTAAGCATGTGTAGAAAGGATTCTTTGAGGTTGTCATTTCATTCTTGTTTCATCATTGTTCTGTGTGAAATGTCCTTACTTAAACCTTTCAGTGTGACTTTCCCTCACAGTGGAATACAATCATCCCTTTGTATCTGTAGGTTCTGCATCCATGGATTTAATAAAAATATTTAAAAAATCCTTTTGTACGGAACATGTAGATACTTTTTTCTTTTGTCATTATTTAAACAACTATTTACATTTACATTGTATTAGGTGTCATATGTAATCTAGAGATGATTTAAAGTGGGATGTCCAACCTTTTGGCTTCCCTGGGCTGCATCGTGTAAAGAGAAATTGTCTTTGGCTGCACGTAAATTATATGATGTAGTTAGTGTATATACATAAGATTTTTAAAATATTTTTATTATAAAGTATAGAAAAATGAGAACAATATAAAACTAGTGAGAAATTTGACCTGTAAAGCTAATCTATCAATGTCTGGTTTGATGAAAGTAGTTGTAATTCATAGTGAGTTCTCAAAGTGCTCGTCAGAAATGTTTGTTTGAATTTTGCTCTTTGTGTGCTTCATAATTGAAAACAGCTGTTCATAAATGTATGTGCTACCAAAAAATGATATGAATAAAGCGTGATTGTGATCTTTAAAAATGGAACTACACATGGGGTCACAAAGACATGCTAAAAAAATGATGTTAAAAGATTTTGTGGGGCCACATTACTAGCTGTCCTGGGCCTCATGCCCAGGACTGCACATGCCTGATTTACAGTATATAGGAGACGTGCCTAGATTACATGCAAAAACTATGCAAAATATGTGGGACTTGAGCATCTATAGATTGGGTATCTGAAGGAAGTCCTGGAACCAATCCCCCTGGAATACCAAGGGAAAACTGCATTTCCACATGTGGAATGAACATTGATTCCTTTCTCCATGTGGTTAAACAAGGCCTTTGGGAATGAGTAGAGTCTTGTTTTGGTCAATGCTTCTTTACATTTGCCTCCATTATTAATGAATTGAATGAGGAATCATTTTTTGCTGATTGATTTAAAGACCCATTTATTCTTTGAGGAATTATTTTTGACTTAATTAGATAAAAGGAGTAAATCAGTTTAATGAATTGATTTATGATCAGTTTGTGTTTTCAGATTATCATGACTCAAGAAAACTTATTCTGTATATAAATTTCTGCTGTCAGCCTTCTGAAAGATGAGTATTTCTGTAGAATCTTCTTCTAATTGGAAACACAGCATCAGAAAGGTCTTAGCCAAAAGTCTTATATTCCTGTCCTCATTAAGGAATAATGTAGGGCCTAATCCTTTAATGTAGTGAGTAATGGAAGGAAAGTTTTCATCCTGTGGGCGTGCTAGAAGGTGCTAGCCCTATGCTCCTCCGATGACATTACACGGTTTAATGACCTGCGTGGTCCTGGGTGATTGTGCATACCTTCCCACATCTACAGAGGGGCAAGAGCGGGATGAAAACCTGCTGCATTGGACAATTGGGACACAGGGATCCATAGGGATGAGATGTACATCCTGCTTGCCTGAGAAACTGCACCTATGGTTTTCAGAGGCTTGCTCAGCTCTTCAAGGGTGTATCCAAATAGCAAAATCATTTTACTTTTTCCTCAGATAATTCTGAGCTTTTTCATAAAGGAGACAGTTAGGGCACATTGTTGTGTGACATCGTTTGAAAGAATGCTTCCCTCATTTTGAACAAATTCTTTTTCATTTTAATATTGTTTGCATTGTCATTAACAGACGGAAATTAGACTTGATATATTATCTTAAATTCAGCAATAATTTGAACATTTCTTTTAACCAGATAAATTTGGATTCATTTTTTTCTTCAAACAACATTTTGGCATGATGTCCACTGTGTTCTAGTTCCAATTCATTCATCCAGTTCTAGTTCACCATGTAATTCACCCTTCTTCCTAGACTGCAAGCTCCTTGAGGAAGGCGGTTCACTCACTTGGCATGTGTTTACTGAGCACCTACTGTGTGCCAGCATTCCTTTTATCTCCTACCTCCGAATGCTCTCTCTATAGTGGAGTATGTAAGCAGACAGGTAAAGACGTGGATCAAAGTGACACAGCAGGGCGATGGACTCTCTGTCTGCCACATCGTGTCCTTGTGGTGTGTGGCCCATGGTGGGGTTCATGCCTGGTTCCCCAGCAGTGTCTTTTGAACCACAGGAACTGCGTATGTGCCTCAGCAGCACTGGGGCTGGCAGGCTCTGGGTGGGAGCACCTCCACCAGCCTGTGCCCTCCTCTTCATTTTCATAGTGCTTTCTCCACATCATGTCCCTGCCTCCACGCTTGCCAGGATGGGCTGGCTCCTCACATGCAGTGCATCCTGCAGTAGCAACACTCTTTTGTAGCCCGGAACTGAGAATGTCGCTCTAATGCACATGTCTTCCCGGGCTCCCTTTCGCTTTACAAGGAGTTCCAGCTTCGAGGCCTCTGCCTCGCCGCTCCTCAGGAGCTCTTCCTCCACCTCTGTTGTACAGCCGCCGTGCCTTCTTTCCCATCACCTGTGTCTGGTCCTACTGTGCTGCAGGTTTAGTTGTAATGTCACGGGCTCCATGCTCACGCTTTCCAGGGCTGGTCAGGGCCTCCGTGCCTTCTGCCCCTTTTCACACTGCTCACCCTCCACTTGGCAGGTTCCTTATTTACAGATGCAGTTGTGTAAGTTGTGTCTCCCTGTAATAGATGATCAGTAAGTGTATACTAGGAGGACGAATGAGTCAGTGAGTCAGATGAGTGGATGAAAACTTTCTCTTCTAGACTTTAAGTGTGTTCTTTGTTTCATCTTCACCTTTCTCCCAGTCCCACAGTTTCTTGCACATAAAAGTGCTTAATACTTGTTAATAGCATAAATTGTTATTTCAACAAATAGCATTTCTGTTAACAAAAACTACTCTCAATATTATTAAAAAATCAAGAATCTGTCAAGCCAAAAGAATGTTATAAGATTAAAAAATTTGCTTATTGCAAAAATGATATTATTAAAACAAAGATGGTGAAAGATACAGAAAATTTCTTTTACTTTTTTTTTTTTTTTTTTGAGTTGGAGTCCCACTCAATCGCCCAGACTGGAGTGCAGTGGCCGCTCCCGGCCACCGCTCCGGCAATCCTTCCACCTCAGCCTTCTGAGTAGCCGGAATTACAGGCGCGCGCTACCACGCCCGGCTAATTTTTTTTTTTTTTTTTATTTATTGTAGAGATGAGGTTTCGCCTGCCCAGGCGGGTCTTGAACCCGCGGACTCAGGCAATCCACTCACCTCAGCCTCCCAAGGCGCGGGATTACAGGCTGAGCCACCGAGCCCGGCTCTTTTACTTTTTACTTCAGCATTCTTACCACTGTTGTTATTTCCCAAGTGTTGTCAGGTGTTGTCTTTTTTCCATATGGAATTTGATACCAGTTTTCTTATACAAAGACTGGACTAGCTGCTTCACTAACATTGTCCTGTTTCAGAGCCTTGTGGCTTCCTGCTTGGTGGTATGTTTTTATGAGATTGGAAACCCCTGACTGGGATCTCACTTGGGGTGGAGTTGGGATGAAAAACAGTACTGTGCTGTTGGTGAGAAGAGAGTGTTTGTTCTTGTCATTTGGGATCTCTCTTGGGGCCAGCAGTTGATAGTTGGATAGGGCCAAATGCTGCCATCTTGCCTGACCCATGCTGAGCACATTGTCCTTGTTCTGTGTTAATTGTCTGCTGATGTCTCACCGACTGACCTTTTGCCTGTGCTTGTGGGCTGCAGGCAGGCGGCCCAGGTTTATTTTTATTTTTATTTTTTTATTTTTATTCTTTTTGAGTTGGAGTCTCCCTCTGTCGCCCAGACTGGAGTGCAGTGGCCGCTCCCAGCCACCGCAACCTCAACCTGCTGGGCTCCGGCGATCCTTCCGCCTCAGCCTTCCGAGTAGTCAGAATTACAGGCATGCGCTACCATGCCCGGCTGATTTTTTTATTTATTGTAGAGATGAGGTCTCACCAAGTTGCCCAGGCGGGTCTCAAACCCGCAGGCTCAGGTAATCCACCCACCTCAGCCTCCCAAAGCGCGTGATTACAGGCTGAGCCACCGAGCCCAGCTATGGCCCAGGTATAAAAGCAGGGAGCAGAATCTGGAACTGTGACCATGGTTCAGTCTATAACCTTGAGTTGAACATTATTTATATTAGAATTAAGCATTTCTACTGCTAAGCTGATATGCTCATAATGTTAGTTGTTTTTGCTGAACCAAAGAGTTTTCTGAATTGATAGTCTTGAGATGTGATGCTACTCTCCCCAAAGCAGGGCTTTTTCTCTGCACTGGAACCCAAATCTATGTAATTAAGTGTTAAAATCTCTATCACCAAAGTGTCAGGGTTTCAAATTTAAGACTCCCAAGTTGGGAAATGCAAAAGATTAGATCCATAGAGCAATTCCATCTTGCTTATAAAGAACAGAATATTTTTGATTACTAGTTAAGCGCCTAATTATGTGGAGAGGTTTATTGCAGGGTTTGTGCAGTGTAGGTGATTAACGTAGTCATAACAACAGTAACCCACTCCCTTTCCTGTCTCTCAGTGCTCCCCTGCAGGGGCTGGCTTTTTACCTGCAGCACTTGTGCTGTAGGTGATCAGTTGCTATCCTTCTTATCTTGGCACTCAGTGTCCTAGAATCCTTTGAAATGAAAGGAACGGTTTAAATCTGAGTTAATTTCCCCTTTCCAGTTACCGAGCTCTTCCATTTGGTTTAATATGAGAGAGAACTTAGCTCCGTGTCAGGTCTTTTTGTTTTCTAGCACTCCTTGATATTGACAAAGTAAGATTCCAGTTCTCTGGTCCCCTGGCCTTTCAGAGACTGACTCATGGAGGTACAGGAGGCCTGTGAGGGAAGTGAGCCCCTTCAAGAGGCCCAGAGCTTGAAATGGTGACAGGCTCTTTTAGTAAGTGACAAAAGAGGGGGACAGGCACATGTGGTATGACTGAAGGATTGTTGTTTTCATTTATGAAGTTGTACTTTTCTAGAGTTATAACTGCACATGGAAGATTTAGTCAGTGACTGAAGAAGCTTCCCTCCTCTCCTTACCGAGCCAGAGACCTCCATGCTGCAGCCCCAGTAGAAAGAGCAGACTCTGTTTTCAGGCAGACCCAGGTTCACAGCCAGGCTCTGCCACTTCCTGGCATGGGACCTGAGCACATTATCTCCCTGCAGACTCCTTATCTATGCCATGTGGGTATTAACCTCATCAGGGGCTTTCGGATGGAATGAGGTCCTGTATGGGCACGTGGGCTTCAATGCGTAGAGGACCTGCTGTGGGAACACAGCACAAGTACCCTGCTCAACAGCAGATGGTCTACTGCCTGATCAGCTGTCTTGTGGGCAGCCCTCATCACTTGAACATTCTGATTTTGAGTTCACCAATCTCCCTGTTCTTTTCATCCTCTGACCCTTTTTGTTTTCTGGATGTGGAAAGATGGGCCAAAAATTTCTGTTCCTTGTTTCCCTAAAGTGGCTTTTTGGATATTTCAGAGTAGCAATTATGTCCCTATGTAGTCTTCTCCTTACCAGGCTAAATCGCTTTTATTCTTTTATTAATCCCCTATACCTATCCATATGTCCACACACCTACCCATTTGTTTGTCCATCTACCCATCCATTCAGGTTGTTGGAACAGTCAAAACTCACATTGGACGTGGTGATTGTGCAGTGCTGTCCACACCTTGTATCACTGGTCTTGTCCACAGAATGCTAGCATCTCTCCTCACCTTAATCATTTGGACCCCAAAACATCCTACAAGTTTCTCAAAACATTTACAAGGGCTTTGCCACTACCCTTGGGGAATTTTGCTCTAGGCATATTTATCTGGTATACCTTAGTTAAACTATTCCAAATGGCTTAAATGACATTATTTTTCCTATTACAAAAATAACTGTTCTTTGTGAAAATTGACATTCCCTTTTACTCCATACTCTGTCAGAAAATGAAGAGTGGGAGTTTCCTGTCCTCCACCCCTCACACCCCTGTGCAGGGATATCCTGGGTTTCTTGTTTGCGGCATCCTTCTGAGTGATGTTTTCTGTGTGCACATATACAGTTGTGGAGTGTCTCATGTACATGGAGTTGTTGATAAAGGTGAGATTATTTTGCAGATTTTTTTTCTTAATAATATAGCAGGACAGCATCTTCAAAGGTGGTTAGTTAAATGATACCCCACAGCCTTTCTAAGACCTAATAAAGCAAGTGAGATGATTTTAACCCATTTCCTTTTTATTTATTTTTATTTTAGGAAATGGTATTTATTGAGAAGACAGAAAAGCTCTCACAGTGGGAGGGCACCCATTTCCTTTTTTAGAAAAAAAAAAGTGTAAGGCAAGCAGGTCACTGCTGTGTTCACTTAATTTTACATAAATGTGCTTTTTGAGACTGAAGCAAATCTGACTGGTTTCAGTGTGAAAATAAAATATAAAAACTGTTCTTGGATTTATTTCTTAACAGAACTTGTCTCTAATCCTAATGTAACAGAAATGCATATGATGATCAATATTTAATAATTTTTTTTGTGTGTGTTAGCATAATGTATAGGAATGCTGCCTGTTTTAGGATTTGACATTTTCAGTGATCAAGAATTACTTTAAAAAAGAGAGAATTACTGTATTTTGTAAACAAATACCACTACTAAAACTGGAATGCTATAAATAGAATGCCATTTGTTTCCAAAGACTATTAATATACTAGAGCAGGGGTCCCCAATCCCTGGGCCGTGGACCAGTACTGGGCAGTGGCCTGTTAGGAACCAAGCTGTACAGTAGGAGGTGAGCAGCAAGTGAGTGGAGCTCCACCTTCTGTCAGATCAGCAGTGGCGTTAGAGTCTCATAGGAGCATGAACCCTATTGTGAACTGTGCATGCGAGGATTCTTATGAGAATCTAATGCCCGATGATCCTCCCTGCAATCCTCGTATGTGGAAAAAATTGTCTTCCATAAAACCGGTCCCTGATGCCAGAAAGGTTGGGGACCACGTACTAGAGCGATGCCAAAATAATAATAAAAGTGAGATATTTTAGGGCACACTTTGGGGGTAAGGTTAGGACTGTAATCTGTAAGTTATCCTGGGATAAATGCTTCAACTGCAAGCGCCACTCCTGAGTATTATTGGGGCAAACAGAAAAAGTGTTAAATTCAGTGCTGCCTGTTTTTACATCTTGTGACTTTACATTCTGTCTTAGTCCACTTGAGACTACTGATGTTCTGCCCTGGGCTGTGGGAATGCCTTTTCTGCCTCCTCCAAGTTCTCCTAGGGTTAGCTGTGCACTTTTTGGTCTCCCATCTACCCTGAGGGATCTCTAGGGACTACAGCTTTCTCAACTTAGTGTCCCCAGGCCCTGTAGGAAGGTGTTGTGGCTGATGTGGGGCAAGTGGGGTCTTGGTACATGTTAGATACAGTGTTTATATATGCTGGTGTTAGTTTATAGTTGAAAGAGAAAAGTAAACAATAGAATCAGGTCTATTGTAATAAACTGGTTTAAAGTTCATTATTTTTAATTATGTGTTTTGCATAAATATCACATTAGAAAGTCCTCAAAATAGCCCATCCCTGTGGTGGCTCCCAGGAACCAGTCAGTCCTTCTTGGCTGTGAGGAGGCTGATGTTGTGTACATTTCCCCCAAACACCCCCGTCAATCCAGGGATGTCCTGCACATCACCCACCTCCTGTCACAGTCACTGCTTCAGGCTCAGGAAAGAAATATCTAAGGCCAGATCTCCAAGGCCCTGAAAGGGTAGCACTGCCCAGAAACCCTGCTCACTACCATGGCCATCGCAGTATTTTTTTTTTAGGCCTCACCTTCCATTTGTTGATAATCTCATTCTGCTTGCCTACTCTCTTTTCACCTGTGCATTTATAACTTTATCCCTTGAATGATATTTCTTTCTTTGAACCCTGGGATTGCTTGGAATCGCTCAGTGTCTATGTTTTATTTTCTCACTTGTAACCTTAGCTGAAAAATCTTTCAATTGATGTCACTGCTGTCATCTCTGCCATCCTTTGGTGTGACACATGTTTAGGGAGTGGAAGCCAACCTTGTTGTTGTGGGCTACATGGCTGTGAACATTCTACCCTGGTTGACTCAGGTGCCTTGGGCTTTGTTCACATTCTGCCTTCCTCCCTTCTTGGTCTCCCTCCCTCCTTGCCCCATGCTTGGTGGAAAATGTGTACCTTTGGGGGTTGAATGGTTTTGAGTTGAAATCTGTCATGGTCTTGGCCATCTTGGAGTCCTGATTCAGAGGACCATTCCCACCCCATATGTGGACTGTCTCCAGTCCTTCTGGCAGATGGTTTAGTAGATCAGCATCTAACAGATGGACCCTAGGCTAAACCTGCTGATCTTGACTGTGGTTCTGTCCAGACCATGCCTCTAGAGACCCTTTGTGCTCTGGCTTCTGTGGGGGCATGTACCCAATGTCTCTGGGTGGTTTTGGAACCCCCATTGCTACCTCCTCAGGAGCCAGACATGACAGCCTGGAGTATTTTCTGCAGCTCATCATGGGTCCTGACTCTGCTGTCACATCCTGGGGATCCACAGTGTCCTGTTGCCTCCAACAATATGAAGGGTCTTTCTCAGGTTGGGAAATATTTATCTCATTCTAACAATAAGGGTAATTTCAATTCGTTTGGCATTTAGAAGATAAATTGGCATAGGGGTTTTCTGAGTTAAATGCCATTACTTCATTATGTTGAAGAGTAACAAATGACCTGTTGTGAGAAATGACACCTAGAATAGGCCACTGGCATTTCCTTGGATAAAATGCTCCAGCTAAACAGACTAAGAAAGAGTGAGGCTTCTGCTTCTCTTGTGCAGGGCTTGTGTTTTGCAGATCTGGGCTGTGGTAGCCCACCTGCATCTGTGAACTTGAGGAGAGGCTGCTGAGGTTTGGGGGGGTACTTTATATCCCTGTTTACCTTTTATTATATCTGAGGAAGTATCTCCATGCTTGGATGGCCCTTGAAAGAGAGACTATGTCATTGGAAAACTTCTCAAAAGAAGTCCTCTGATGATTGTTGCTGATTCAATTCCCTGAGATTGGAAAATAAAATCAGATTCACTCTAGGTCTACAGAATGTTGACTTGCTTCTGCTGAAGTTGTTTTCCCTGTGAGGGAGTCGTACTGCAAGGAGACCACTTATACTCAATCCTGTGTGCTTGACCTTTGCAGTTCATTCCAGTAGGAAAGGCATTACAATATGGCTGGACTTGGTGTTCCAGCTGGCCTGTCCTGCTTGTTCTCCTCACTGTCCTACAGAGCACAGAATGCACACTTGGGTGCTTAGTTTCTGCATCTGTAAACTGGCAATGATAACACCTCCCACCTCTGGCTACTACAAGAGATTTGGGAGATAGAGCCTTTCCCTTGGAGTCATTCTGGGGGTTCATCACTGGGGATGCTTAGATTAAGCACTGAGCTTCTAGGCCAGCAGGCTTCTAAAACCAGGTACCTTCCCCCATGAGCTGGAAGGAGAGAGTCTGCAGCCCCTCAGGGCCTTGGTGGGGGAGCTGCCAGGAGAGTGCTAATGTCAAGGGTGACCTCAGGCTAAGAAGAGGATCAGGGAAAGGAGCCATGGCCTGTTGGGCACCCTGTCATTCCAATCCTGCATCTGAGGGAAGGGGCCTGGGTTGGTGA
The DNA here is from genome assembly GCA_963574415.1 of Tarsius wallacei. Taxonomy (NCBI): domain Eukaryota; kingdom Metazoa; phylum Chordata; class Mammalia; order Primates; family Tarsiidae; genus Tarsius; species Tarsius wallacei. Next base: position 29,177 of record CAUYQG010039408.1, on the reverse strand, counting down.
AAACACTGGGCTGAGGGAGTGAGGGTCTCGGTGCATCTAGGTTGCTGTGGGCTATGGTGTCCTTCACAAGCCTGGGTCTCTAACTGACTCACTTTCACCGTACGCCTCTCCACCTTCATGCCACCTGGGTGGCCAGCACCTAAACGTTTGTTTTCAATTTGTAAAGTCGTCTATTTTCCCCTTTAATGCATCAGCTTCTTGAGGGCATTGACTTTCTCACTCATCTCTGTTTCCGATGCCTGGAATGTAGGGACAGAGATCTCCCACAGGACACCTGCAGTCTACTGCTCACATACCCTCACAGTGGAGACAACCCAGGGTGGCTCACCATCTGAGGAATGCAGGAACACAGTGTGACCCATTCGTACAACAGAATGCTGTTCCACCATAAAAGAAGTTTCTGATATGTGCTGTCACGTGCACATGGATGAACCTTGAAAAAAATATGCTGAATGAAAGGACTCAGTCACAGAAGGCCATAGTGTATGACTCCTTAAATATGAAATGTTAGAACAAGCAAATCCATGAAGACAGAAGGCAGATTCATGGTTGCTGGGGAAGGGAATGTCTGCTAAAGGATTCAGAGTTTCTTTTCAGGGTGATGAAAATGTTCTGTGACTAGTGGTAATAGTTGTGCAACCCTGTGAATGTACTACCCATTGAATTGGGCACTTGAAAGGGTGTATTTTATGGCATGCAAATTATTTAATTTAAAAACCCCAGAACCAATCTAAACCAAAGTAATACCCATTGAGCAAGTGAGAGAGCGCACGAGTACATGGAGAACAGAGTGCTGTTTTTTTTTGAGTCGGAGTCTCACTCTGTTGTCCAGGCTGGAGTGCAGTAGCACACTCATGGCCACTGCAGCCTCGACCTGCTGGGCTCTGGTGACCCTTCCTCCTCAGCCTTCCAAGTAGCTGGAACTTCAGGTGCATGCCATCATGCCCGGCTAACCAAGTTGCTCAGGGTGGTCTCGAACCCCTAGACTCAGGCAATCCTCTTGCCTTGACCTCCCCAGAGAGCTGTTTTTGTTAGCATGTCCTCCCAAACCATCCCCACCATCCCCGAGAGATGTGTGACTGGTGAACTGGTTTGAAACTGTGCTCACTGACCTGCATTCCCGCAGGCCCTGCTGTGTTGGATGCATGTCCAAGGCTGTTGTCTTCCTGTCTTGGTCCATGAGACCACTTTGAGTGACCAGCTGGTCGACTCCTGCCTGAGTGTTGGAAATACTCTTCCCCTTAGACCTTTTTGGTTTGTGTGGTGAACCAAGAGCAGTGGGAGATGGTCCGTTCATCTCCACTCTTCCTAGTTGTATGCCTGAGCGTGAGTCAGGAATTGTGTAGGGCTGTGACCAAGGAACTAATGGCAAAGGGATTGGATCATTATGGGACATGAATGTGAAGTGTGCCTCTGAGTCCTTCCTGTGTGAGGAGCAGTTAAGGAGCTGGGTCTAGGTCAGATAGTGGGGCTGCACCCTGATTACCCCCTCACTTTCCAGGCTGCTCAGCATGGCATGGCTATTGTTTCTCTGCACCTTACTGTCCTTAGGAGTACTGGAGTGATAACAATTGAGTAAAGGAGCAAATACATTTAAAATGTGAAGAGTGCTTGACTTATAATAAGTAATCAATAAATGTTAGCAGTTATTATTTTTGTTATCATTAATGTGATTTTTATCTGCTTAAACCTTCTAAATATATTCTGGGCTAGAGTTTTTTTTTCTTAAAGAATATTTTCCTTGCAAAGATTCCATGTACGTTTGCAAATAAAACAAAAGTAAAAAAATTAAAAAATAGGATACATAATTTTTTAAACATTTATGAGTGTTATGCTGGATGATAGCAATTTTTATAAGGATCTAAAATTAGTTTGTTCAAGCATCTGATAAGCCATTTCAATTAGGCATCTGTTTTGCATTTTAAAACTTTTAGGTTATGTTTTCTCATTAGGTTTTTTTTTTTACACTTTAAGAAGGAAATTATTTAGAACCCCATTGTCTATTATTTCTTTGAAGCACATCTGTGTTACTGCTTTCTGGGGTATTTGATCAAAGTATAGAATACTCAGTGTAGTTTTGGGAACTCCAACCTTGGAAACAGGGTTTTAGAGATATTATTGTGAAATGAATATGTAAATATGTTAGAAGCAGAGTTTAAAAAATCTTCTGAAGAAACTGTCAGATCTCTGTTAGGAATAAGTAGTATATTCTAGGTTCTCCCTTATTAGGATGTGAAATGACTGAGAAGCAATAATTTACAATATATTAATTATGTTAATTAATTGGAGAGGATTCAGAATATTAATAATCTACAACTAATTAGGTATTAAAATTGAGAACCATTAAGTGATGAGGTGGAAGACTACATGAGTCATTTAGTTAGACTTATGAAAAATGTGAATGAGGGGTGCTTGGCGCAGCGTGCAGATCTCTTCATCAGCGGGCCTCTTTGCTGTGCTGTTTATCTCATGTGGTTAAGTCTCCTTGTCTTTTCCATGCTTGGCACCACACAGAGGCAGAGGAGGTGGACACCGTGGACGTCTCCAGCGTGCCTGCGGAGATGCTGCGCAACATCGAGGCTGACACCTATTGGTGCATGAGCAAGCTGCTGGATGGTATTCAGGTGAGCCCCCTTCCAGCTTCCTCCGGTTCATGACGTGGAAAGAATATGGGGCTTCACACCTCAGGCTGCTTCTGAGTCTCAGCATGGCCCTTTACTCACATCTGAAGCCTCAGTTTCTACATCTGGAATAGTACAGACTCCTTAGTGTTGACGAGGGGTGAGAAATGGTGTGTGTGCTTCTCATTCTGGGGACAGTCATGGTGTCCTGCTGATGGTCCAGTGGAAGGCAAGGTATAGAGTCTGATCCCCATGGATTTTGGTCTCCGGACCCTGCTATCTGCAGACACTAGCCACCAGCACCACATGTAGGCAGTGGTTGACAGTTGCTGCTTGTAGCCAACTGTTGTTCAGAAGGATGTTTCCCTGAAAAGGCATCAAATCTGGGGTTACAACTCCTGGTCTAGAACACCCTCTGTGAGCCTTCTCTCTGCCAGCTACGGTAGCCAGGGCTTCTAGTGTTCAGTATATCACAGCTGTGCCTGGCCTTAGGGAATAACATGAGCTGGTGGTAGTCTTGTGGACCATGATGGGGGCTGTGCTGGTCTCCATATCAGTTCGGGTTGGTGACTGAGATTTTTGTGTAAAAGCCACAGGTCTTCTAGTGACAAGGATCAGTGTGGGGAAAAAATCCCATACAGTGCCAGGGAAGGGCCCTCTTGGCCGATGAGTCAGAAATGAGGACTGAAGCCTGCTGATGCTGAAGAAAAATGGCTGATATGGATGGATGGGCCCTCAAATGTGGTGTGGAGCATTTTAGGTTTATTTTATGCCAACACACCCTTCCTAGACACCTGCTTTGTGTGAGGTATTGCGCTCCGCACCTAATAAATAAATAGTGATAAGTAAGGTGTGAGGCCTGCCTCAGGAGCTCACTGGGGATGGAGACTAGACCTTAAGTACAGCATGAGGGGACAGAAGGCACATGCCCTCAAGGACCCGAAGGTGGGATACACTATATTTCAGAGGAAGAGGGTGAATATTCTCACAGAGCAGGACTTGTTAAATAGAGGAGGGAAAAAACCCAGAGCAGTATTCCGGTTGATAAAAGTTTTCTGAGTTCCCAGACTTCTAATATCATCCTGGGTAGTCTCATGCAGGTGACCCACTGCAAAGTGAACTGGAGGGCCTGCCAGGAGGGTCTGTGTGTTCTGCCAGCCTCCCTGTATTCCAGCATAATGGTGTGGGGTGGCTGTCTAAGAAGGCAAATTGTGATTGTATGTCACTGGTCATCTGCATTTCCTATCAGGGCTTGGCTTTTCCTGAGTCGTGTCATAACATTGGTTCCTGATACCACTAGGTGAAGGGATCTCAACTGAGTTACTTGATTTGAAATGGTCAAAATAAGGCTTTTATAAAATGTAAGCTTAATTTGAATATATTAGCTAAAATGGTTATATTGAGGAAAACTTTGTAGGTTCACATTATTTTTAATAACTTAGGAATTGATGAAGTAGAAGCCCTTTACATAACTGAAGAATGGAAACCTCATATCTATCAGCTGATCCAGACTCCTTGTGACTTATTTTGTTTCTTGTAAAGAAAAATACACCTGTTAGAGATATATTTTGGCCCAAGCATCAATTCATCATTTTCCCTACTTTGCTAATATTTTCATGTTTTATTCTTTTTCCCAGACCTTAAGGCTTTTACCCCCTTAGAAAAGGGATTGAATCATAATGTAAAACTTTATAAATTTCAAATGTCACTTCTGATCGTGAGCGATGGAGCTTGTGCCATTTTAATATAAGATTATCTGGCATCTATTTGTAAATAAAATTCACTGTACAATGAAATCGATACTGGCTTTTCATTTTTCACCTGAGATTTGTGGTCTGATGAAATGGTTTATTGACAGGGCTGACAAGTGTAAGGGATAATGCTTTTCTGGTGCATGTGTTTACAGTGTGTCTCAGTCCAATGGCAGTAATCCGTCTTTCTCTCACATGGTTGTGACTGGTTCCACGTGATCCTCACTGGAAGCAAGAGTTGAGGGATGTCAGTTCCCACCATGCAGCAGACTTGGGAGCTCGCCTGTGATTTCTGTAGCTGTGGCCAACCCAGCTGAGCTTCTCATGGGGACTGTTGTAGTATATACAAGCCCTACTGCCATTTTACATTTAGAGAAATGTGAGGGTATGAAGAGGTTTAAAACCAAAGCAACAAATGGACCAGTGTCAGCTTCAGAAGAACATGGATGCTTCTGCCTCTTGGCTCATTTCCCTACTCCTGGTCTCATCTACTTCCACTTCATTCTGCTTGGAACTGCTAGAACCATCTTCCTTAAGCATGCTTTTAATCACATCATTACCCTGATTGAAAACCCTTGAGAAAACTCTTTCTTGGTTTTGTTAAGAGCAGCTCTGAGCCTGGCTTTCTCCAATTGTTCCCAGCATTTTACCAAGGTCAGGGGTATTACCAAGTTGTGCTGTCTATGCCATTGCCATAGACACTTCAGGGGAGCTGCTGAACCAGAACTGTGTGCTAAGCCTTCCTCAAGAGGAATGAGGACTCCTAAAGGACCTCTTGGGCCCACAGTTTCTGTGATTGGAAGGTAGTCACAGAGAGGATGAAGAAGAGGACCTAACAGCATCCTGCATGATGGTGCTTCCTGATGTTGGTGTTCTCTCACTAACAGGTCAGAGATTACACCTCCCCACACAAGGCTGATATGGATCGAGATGAAACCACTTGCCCGAGATGACATAGCTTTTGTTAGAACCCACATTGGTTGCTTTATGACCTTTCCCAGCTGAAATATGTAGAAGTGAGTTCCCTTTTGCAGGGGAAGTTCTAGAGGGCAGAAACAACTGGATATCCTGGGTAGTAGTTGCTATGTGTTTTGTTCATCTTTGAACCTCGGTTTGAGAATCTGTAATCTACCAGGGTTCAGTAATTAATTGATAAACTTTGTGGATTTGGGCAGAGTGTGGGAAGTACCTGCTCTCTACAGATGCTGGGTACCATCAGAAGACTTTGGTATGTGTGAGTCAGCATCACCCTGCCATCCCCAAGGGGCCCAGAACCTAGAGGGATGGGGTGGGGAGAGAGGGCAGCTGATGGAGATGAGACAGAGCACTGGGGAGGAGGCTTTTGGCTTTAGTAAGATGGCAAACTAGGACAAAGAACAAGACACTCCTCTCTCATCAAATGCCCGGAAACACTGAATGATATTGAACAAAAATTGTTTAATATATATCGTGGAGCTACTTAACAACAAGGAGAAGTCCTCCTGAAGAGAAGAGTGCTAACTTCACTGGCTGACACTAGTACATTTGAGGGGCATTTTTAGACCAAGTAATGGCTAAGAGTTTAGGCTGCATTGCCTTGGCAAGGGTATGATAAGATGAAAGCTTGTCCTGCACAGGGAAGCCCTGGCGCTGTCCAGAAGCAAATACAGTGGTTCAGCAGTGGGCATGTGCAAGCCTCTGTGTCTTAGTACTTTTTACATTCCTAAAAATTTCTGAAGAAACCAAAGAACTTTTATTTGTTTGGATTAATTCTTTTCATATTTACCATGTCAGAAATTCAAATGGAGAAAAATTTAAAAATATTTAGCATTTTATTTAAAAATAACAATGACAAAGCCATTATATGTAATTATAAGAAACAAAAAAAAATGTTTTGTGAGAATACAAAACAGGCATTGACATTTTTGTGCATTTCCTTAATGTCTAACTTAATAGAAGTCAGAAGAATGCTCATACAGGCTTCTACATTCAATTTGTTGTGATTTTTTTTTTCTTCTTTTTTGGTTGAAGTATAGGAAGAGAATCCAGCCCCAAACAGATATGTAGTTGGAAAAGAGAGTGTTTTAAAAGCCTTTTCAGATAGTGGTGGATTTTTAAAAAAATACTATACCGTTATTCAACAAATGGTAGTTTCTTAAAGGTTACTTGCAATGTAAAATATGTATCCACATAAATGAATATTTTATGCTCAATTACATTAAAATTGATTTTCCTGTCTTGCACTTTGAATGGATCTTTTACTCATACATTGGCTCTGTAATGTCATTCATTGGTGATCTGGAAAACATTGGATTACTGAAGTATGTAGATCTTCTCAATGTTGACGTGTTTCATTGTACAATATCAAAAAAGTACATTTGTTACAATTATCAACATCTCGTAAGAATAAGCTGTCAGGCTCAGAGCGGTGGATAAAAGTCTTCCAAAATTCTGATTTTGATTTAAAAACCCAGATATTATCATTGGCAACAAATACTGTCCATTGTTTTCCTTGAAGTGACAGATTAACTTTATTAATTTTTAAGGAAATGTCTGCCAGAGACCCAAGTTTGAATGACCAGTTTATCCGTTAGTCATCCTTTCAAGTAAAAATGATGTCTCTTGAAGAAAATGTCCTATCCAACTCACAACTGAATCAATACCACTGAGTGCTTTCCTTGAATAGGTCTCTGTTTCTTGATATGCACCTCAAGGGCTTTACATGTTCTTCCCCTTCTGCTACATAGACTGTTGAAAAGATGTTTTCTCAAGTGTTGAGATTGTAAACAATATTAATAATAAAATTCGTAACTTTTCCTACTTCATCAAGGGGATCCTTATGTGAAACTGCCTATGTTTTTAAAACCATGAGTGTGTGGCATTAGGGATACAGTGAGGATTAGTGCAGTTTGGAGCACTGCCTTGAATCTGGCCAGCATGCCAGCATTTTTACTTAGCAGTGTGAATGTCAGCACAGTGAGAAAGGTGAATAATGTCTTTGTGTTATTATGGAAGCAATTTTAATTTCACAGACCACTGGTCCCTCCAACAGGTGGCTCCCTACCCTCTAAGAATTTCTGCCCTTGAGGGATGCCCTCCTAATACTGGCTTGTGGGTACCTTCATGGGAAAAACCCTCTGAATAAGAGCTCACAATAGAAAAAGTATAAAACAGGCAGAGAAAGAGTATGCCAAGAGTAATGTTAGCTGGTGTTATAATTAGGAGGATTTGTACCTACAGACTTGAGATATTAGAACAGTGATTTGAAAGGAACTGTAAATGTGTAGGTTTAAAATGATAAAGGATAAAGGAATAGTATAAAAGCAAATTAAGACTCTGAAGAAAGAACTCATAGATTTTTAAAAGAACCAAACAGAACTTCTAGCAGTCAAAATTATAGTCACTGAAATTTAAGTCATTAGACACAGCAAAAGAGAGAATTAGTTCAAATAGAATGTAGTGCTGAGAAAATTACTGAATAGATAAGCACAGAGAGATACTAAAAATATGACATTAAGACATGAGAGAGAAAATGAAAAAATAGATCCAGAACAAGAAAATATAATAGAGGAAAGCCAGTATTTATAAAGATTATGGCCAATAATTTTTTGGCATTGATAAAAGACACTGTTACTTATAGTTAATAAACAAAACAAGTCTCAAGAAAGATGAATTAAAACAAAATTACACAGAGAGACAAGAAAGTGAAGCCACTGAAAAGGAAAGATAAGAGAAAATCCCTTAAGAAAGAAGAAAAGCCAGAAGAAAGTGGAATAATGTTGCATGTTCTGAAGAAAAATATGTCAAGCCATATTGAATTTAAAAATATAATCCAGCTATATGCTACTTATAAGACTCTCCCCTAAAACATAAGGATACAGAAAGGTAGAAGGGAAAGGGTTTGGAAAAATGCAACAGATAAACACTAACCAAAATAATAGTTAGTAGCTCTACAGCTCTTACACAGCTATGTGATAGTCATGTAGCTATTAGGTGAGAAAGATTTTAAGGCAAACGCCTTTACTAGGGACAAAGAGTATCACTGCCTAGTAGTAAGTGGATACATTTACCAGGGAGAATATAATCCCAAATGTGTGGTCTAGAAAACATATTTGTGTACATGTATTTAAGTGATGGGAAAGGTGAGGGAGAAACAAATACTGGGTAGAATTACCAGAAGACATTGCCAGTGCCAGGTACCATGCTAAGTGCTTTGATTGTATTATCAGTTCATTTTCCCTCACAACAGCCCTTAAGGCACTTCCCATTTTGTGGCTAAGAAGTTACTGCATTGGGATTTAGACCCACACGTTCTAGCTCTAGCTTTCCTGCCTCTCAATAATTAGTATGTCAGGCAGATAAGAATTAGTCAGATTTGGGAGTATTTGTACTGTACAGTTAATAAGTTTGAGCTCATTGAAATATCTTGAATCCCGTATTCAGCATGCAAAGAAGATTCATTCTTTTCCAGCACACACGGAACATTTATAAGAATGGCATACCAGTAGTTTCCAAGGAACCAGACAGATTGAGGTCTAGGTAGGGGATTAGCAGATTTAGAGCATTCTGGACTAAGCCAAGGCTCCATGGTATGGAATCACCCAGATTGCTTGGGGAATAAGAATGTGGGCCAGACCTTGTGGCTGGGAAACTGGGTTGACATTTGGCAGCTCCAAGGAAGTTCTGCCATTGTGACCCTCCTCAGACACTTGGACTTTATTACTCACTTCTGATAGATTGATACCTTTCCCACTAGGTATTTGTTTAAGAGATTTCCTTTTTATTAATCGGCATTTGATGTTGGGAGAAAAGGCAAAACAGCTGATTTCCAGGTGTGACAATCTTATAGGAGATACTTGTGCACAAAGTAATTCCCAACAAGCCACTTCTGGTTTGTGTGAACAATGAAGCAAGTTTATTGGCACTGCCCTTAGGGACATATAACCTGGTGGAAGGATGTGGGTGATATTTGGGTTAAGGGAGGGTAGTCATGCAGGCCCAAACAAGAGCCTAAACTGGGTGGTGGTAGGAAAGGCTTAGAGTGCCATAATGCCTCCTTAAGGTTGCTGGAAATGTTTGGGGTGCTTTATGGTGGTTGCCATGACTGAAGGATGCCACTAGCATTTAGTTGGCAGAGATTGAGAGCACTAACACCCAGCAATGCATGGACAGTTCTGCTCGGGGAAGAATCTTAATAACATCCCATTAAGAAACGGTATATAGAATGAATGCTGGGTAGTCAGCAGTTCTAGGCTAGAAATTTGCCATCTGTTAATGATTCCAATTGGATGGTTTTACCTTGAAAGTGAATGAGGTTATAAGAAAAATATTTTGTGGTGAAACAGGTCTCATGGTTCTGTCTTGGCAGACCACATGGTCAGAGGTTTCCATAGTGCAAGAGGGTGCCCTCAGCAGGCAGGAGTGCAAACGGGCGTAGGATAGAGGTCGGGGTAGGTTGCCACCAAAGTGAGGCAGCAGCACTAAGTTAGGAGTCATGACCTTGACCTTCCCATTCTATATCTTTTAAGCCTTCATGGTGAATAATCTTCAATACCGGGTGCAGAATTTTAGGGTTTCCTCAAATGTGTGGTAGCTTTGTTTGTAAATACTTTTAAAAATTCAGATATGTTTAATTTGGAAAAATAATTCTTTACATTTTTGTCCTTATTTTTCATATTCTTTTGTAGTTGCTCTTTCTGCCTATTTTCTTGAGTTTTACTCTGTTTCTTGTTTTTCAGGCATGCACGGGTTGACTGTTGAACCCCTCCTGGAGGTGTTCTGGAATATAAGAGGGAGGGCTCTTGGTGGCTTTCCCAACAGGCTGGCAGAGCAGATTGATGTTCAGGTCCCAGAATAAGATTAGTTTTTTTTTCTTTCCCCTGACCAAGTACACTGTGAGGGCTCCAGTCAGATATTTAATCTTTACAGATAATTTGGAGAACGATTATTTCTTTCAATGGTTTCATGGATTGTGTCTTTTTAATGCTATTTGGTATTAATAACTACTTTTGAGGATGATTTGGGGTGTAGATCACAGAATCACATCTGAGCCAATTTCAGTTGATTGAATATTTCTTTTAGAAGGATTGCTTTTAAACAGTTGGCTTCAGGGCCTGATGATAACTGGTTTTGAATGTGTGCTTTCTGGGCAGAGGAAGCTGCTGACCTAGCACTGTGCTTCAGCCCTGCCTCTCTCTGTGGGCTTAAAGTTGGTGTCCTGTTAGAAGTTCCAGGCTGGATGAGGGCTTCTCTAGGCTTTTAGGGGATTATTCTTGTGCTTTTGCCAGTCTTTTCATTTCACTAACAACACTAGTGCCAAGGTTGTCGGTTAGCTATTACTTCTTGAATTACAGCTTTCATATTTGCCTACCCTGAAGTCACACTATTACTCTTAGTTTCATTACTTAACAGGACAGCTTCTTTGAGTAGAAAAGAACCATTGCCTTTTATAATTAGTCATTTACATTTCCTTTCCTTGGGGAAGAATTATTCAATTCTAAGAACTGGTTGGTGGCATATAAGTGATAGGAATATTGGGGAAAGTGACTAAATTATCTTAGAGCTTGTCAGAAAAGGCCAGAAATGCAGTGGTATTATGACTCATATGGAGAAAGGCCAGGAAACTACCAGACCTGTGATTGTGGACTGGTGTGGACTCTGTCTTGGACGGGGATCATCCCTCTACTAGAGTTAACCATTGAAGTTAATGCCAGAGAGGCAAAAAGGGATAGTCCAAGAAACCAGAGCCTGTGCAGGGAGCCCTCGGAGAAGTATAGGTTCTTAAAGTTTATGCTCCAAACAGGAGAGCAGCCAAAGGCAAATTCAGAAGGATGGCTCAGAAACCTCAGCAGTGAGCTTAGACAGCTGGAACTTGGAAGGGGCTAAGTTCCAGGGATGTTGTTATCTAAACGAGAGGAACAAAGAAGTGAGTGGTCTATTGCCTGGGCAGGTAGCAGAGAGAAAGCTCATTTTTATTTAGTTCTGATTTTGAGTTTGGTTATATGCATCTAGAAGGAGAGTCTTCACCTAGAAAGAGCAGTGGAGCCCACATATGGAAGGAAGCCCTGTGGGTGAGAGAATGAATGAGTGAAGTATCTAGTCCATTTAGATATGTTAAATACGCTCCTACCTCAAATACCAGATGTATCGTACTCTATGTGTGGAAGTTTTTTAGATATGTGATTTTAGAGCCCCATTTTATAAAATTGAGGATTCTTGGCAACATTTTTAAAAGGTTTATTAAATAGATAAGAATGTGTTAGTTACTGGGCTGCAAGAGAAGATTCATTAAGAATGAGTCATTGAGCAGCAAGCAATTTAAAAATGAGAATTAAAAAATTTCAATTTACTATAGCATTGAAAAGCATAAAAATCCATGTTGTTACCTGAATGAATAGTTCAGTCCTTTTAATTACCAAGTAATACTCCATCATACGAATATATTACAATTTGTTTATCCATCCAGGAAGTCAAGCCTGTTTCTGATCTTGGGCTGCTGTGAATAAAGTTTCTGTGAACATTCATGTACATGTCAGAATGCAGTTTCACCAGAACTACATTTCTCTCATGTTCTTCATTTATGCTAGATAGAAATCTTTTGGCAACATGTGTATTTTGAGAATATTTTCTCCTGATCTGTGGTTTGTCAATTCATTTCTTTAACAGTGTTGTCTTATGAGCAGAAAATTGTTATTTTGGAAAAATTTAATTTACCACTTTTTTCTGAATTGGTCTTTGACTTCTCTCCTGTATGGAGCATAAACTTTAAGAACCTATACTTCTCCAAGGGCTCCCTGCACAGGCTCTGGTTTCCTGGTCTATCCCTTTTTGCCTCCCTGGCATTAACTTGAATGGTTAACTCCTAGCAGCACTACTTGAGGGGTGACCCCCCTCCAAGACAGAGTCCACTCCATCCCCAGTCACAAATCTGGTAGTTTCCTGGTCTTTCCCTATATGAGTGATGATACCACCACATTGCTGACCTTTTCTGTGTTCTGCCTATCCCAGGATGCCATGAGATACTCTTGTGTTTTTCTTCTAGACACTATAATTTTAGTTTTAAGTCTACAATGTAGCTTGACTTAATTTCCATGTATTGTATAAAGAATGTGTCAGGGTCATTTTTCCCCCTGTACAGATATCCTAGGGAATATAATACCAGTTTTAAAAACAGTTTTGTTTTGTTTTCTTATTAGATTGCTTTGGCATCTTTGCTGAAAATTAAATGATCGTGTAAGTGTGGATTTATTTCTGAACATTCTATTCTGCTCCACTGATATACTAACAGATTTTTATCCAGTTCACACTGTCTTAATTATTGTAGCTTTTCATGGAGTCAAATAGGGTCAGTCCTCCAACATTGTTCTTTTTAAAAATTGTCTTGAGTATTTTGGGTTCTTTACATTTTTATACAAAGTTCATTTTATGTAAAGTTTATATAAAGTTCATTTTTTATAAATTTTATATAAAATTCATTTAATATAAATTTTATATAAAGTTCATTTTTCATACCAAAAATAGCCTGCTGAGATTCTAGATTAGAGTATGTGGAATCTGTATGTCATTTTCCCTTGAATTGATAATGTTAACAACTATTGATTCTACTCTTCTGTGAGCATGGTATTTTAAAAATTACTTAGTTATTCATTTTCTTTACAAACATTTTGTGGTTTTGGGTGTATGGCTTTTCTTCATATTTTGTTAAGTGCATTTCTAAATATTTTGAGTTTCTTATACTACTTTAAATGGTATAGGTTTGTTGGTAAATTTTGTTTTTTGATTTTTTTTTACTACTGTGTATACAAATAAAATGATTTTTGTAAACTGACTATGGTTTTCCAGGTATTATTGCTGCATAACAAATTATTCCAAAAGTTTCTGACTTAAAGCAGCCATGTTCCTATGCTCACAGATCCTGTGGGTCAAGATTTCAGTCAGGGCATGACATGGACTGCTTATTTATGCACCATGGTGTCTGGAGCCTCAGGTGGAGTCTGGAATCATCTAGAGTCTCATTCACTTAAGTGTCTGGTGCCTGGCTGGGAGACTCTAAGAGTGGGATTTTAGATTGGATGGCTCACTCATGGCCTCTCCATGTGGGTGTTGTCTTCATAGTGTGGTAGCCTTAGGAGAATAAGACTTCTTTTGTGATAGTTCAAGCCTCCCAGTGAGACTCTTCCAGTCAGCAAGGGGTAAGTTGCAATTTTCCTGATTGAGCCTTGGAAGTCATACGTTATACTCGGAAGTCTTGTCCACTGTACTCTTTTGGTTGAAGCAGTCATAAGCCCATTGTGATTCAAAGACAGGAAAATTAGACTCCATTTCTTGATGCAGGAGTGTCATGCTCGCATCATAAAAGAGCATATGGAATAGGAGATAATGTTGTGGCCACTTTTGGAAAATTCAGTATGCCATACCTTGTTTCTGGGAATCTTAACTAAACCCACTTATTACTTCCAGGAGCTTTCTGGTAAATGCCTTAGGATTTTCTGTGTACATAGTGATGCCATCTGCAAACAAAGAGTCATACTCTTTTCTTTCCAATACAAATGTCTTTTATAGGCATTCCTTGGAGACCCTGCATGTTCGATTCTAAATCATCACAATAAAGCAAATATCATAATAAACGAGTCACACAAATTTTTTGGTTTCCCAGTGCATGTAAAAGTTATGTTTATACTATACTGTAGTCTATTATGTGTGCAATAGCATTATATCTGAGAAATGTACATACTTTAATTCAGAAATACTATATTGCTAAAAATTACTAACAATCATGTGAACCTTCAGTGAGTTGTAGTCTTTTTGCTGGTGGAAGGTCTTGCTTTGATGTTGATGACTGCTGACTGATCAGATGGTTGCTGAAGGTTGAGGTAACTGTGGCAATTTCTTAAAATAAGGCAACGATGAAGTTTGCGGTATTGATTGACTCTTCCTTTCATGAAAGCTTTCTCCGTAGTATCCAGTGTTATTTGATAGCATTTTACCCACAGTAGAACTTCCTTCAAAACTGGTGTCAACCCTCTCAAACCCTGCTACTGCTTTATCAGGTACGTTTATGTGATGTTCTGAATCCTTTGTTGTTGTTTCAGCAGTGTTCACAGCATCTTCAATAAGAATAGGTTCCATTTCAAGAAACCACTTTCTTATCCATAAGAAACAACCTTTCATCTATTCAAGTTTTATCATGAGATTGCGGCAATTCAGTCACATCTTCAAGTTGTACTTCTGATTCTGGTTTTCTTGCTATTTCTAGCACATCTGCCGTGACTTCTTCCACTGAAGTCTTTAACCTCTCAAAGTCATTCGTGAGGGTTGGAATCAACTTCTACCAAACTCCTGTTGACATTGCTATTTTGATCTCCTCCCATGAATCAGAAATGTTCTTAAATGACATCTAGATGGTGAAACATTTCCAGAAGATTTTCAGCTTATTTTTCCCAGCTCCATCAGAGAAATCACTATTGATGGCACCTATAACTTTACAAAATGTATTTCTCAAATAATAAGACTTGAAAGTCAAAATGACTCCTTGGGCTACAGAATAGGTGTTCCATTAACAAGCATGAAAACAACATTTATCTCTTTATACATCTCCATTAGAGCTCCTGGGTGACCAGGTGCATTGTCAATAAAAAATAATATTTAGAAGGGAATCTTTTTTACCTGAGCAGTAGGTCTCAACAGCGGGTTTAAAATATTCAGTAAACCATGCTGTAAACAGACATGCTGTCATTCAGACTTTGTTTTCCCATTTATAGAGCATAGGCAGAGCAGATTTAGCATCATTCTTCACTTGATCTTAGCCAAAAGGCTGAGAAGGGACTTAGGATTTTCAAAATGGAAAATGAACATTGGCATCAACTTAGCCCCTAACAAGAGAGTCAGCATATTCTTTGAAGCTTTGCAGCCAGGAATTGACCTCTCTCTAGCTATGGAAGTCCTAGATGGCATTTTCTTTCAATAGAAGGCTGTTTCATCTACATTGAAAATCTGTTGTTTAGTGTTGCCCACCTTTATCATAGCTAGATCTTCTAGATAACTTGTTGCAACTTCTACATCATCACTTTCCTCTTGCTTTTTTATGTTATGGAAATGGCTTCTTTCCTTAAACCTCATGAACCAACCTCAGCTAGCTTCAGAGTTTCCTTTTGCAGCTTCTGCAAATCTCCGAGCATTCACAGAATTGAAGAGATTTAGAACCTTGTTCTAGATTAGGCTTTGGCTTAAGGGCATTTTGTAGCTGGTTTGATCATCTACCCAGAGCACTAAAGCCTCCTATATATCAGCAATAAGGTTTTGCTTTTTGAAAAATTATTCATGTGTTCACTGGAGTAGTACTTTTAATTTCCTTCAAGAACTTTTCTTTTGCATTCACAGCTTGACTAACTCTGTGGCACAAAAGACCTAGCTTTTGGCCTTTCTTGACTTTTACTAAGCTTAATCATTTTTAGCTTTTGATTTAAAGTGAGATGAGATTCTTTCTTTCTCTTGAATACTTACAGGCCACTGTAGGGCTAACAAGTGGCCTAATTTAAATATTGTTGTGTCTCCATGAATAGGGAGGTGGGGGGAGTGGGAGAGAGATGGTTGGTGGAGCAGTCAGAACATTGCATTTATCTATTATGTTTTCTATCTCACGTGGGTACGTTTCGTGGTACCTCAAAACAGTTACAATATCAGCATCAAAGATCACTGATTATGGACCACTATAATAGATAAAATAATAATGAAAAAGTTTGAAACATTGTGAGAATTATCAAAATGTGACACAGAGATACAAAGTTTATGTTCTTATTTAAAGTGTACTTCTTGTAGGTAACTTATTTTTGAAATTTGCTCTCGCATTCTTTTTGTGTATGTGTAGTTCATATATATATTCATGTAATGTGGCCAATCTAATTATTTATATGCTTGGAGTTTAGATTGCCATTTTGCATTTTTTATTTGTTTCATCTTTTTTTTAAATTTTTAAACGTATTATAGAGATGTGGGGTACAAGTGAGGATTGACTGCATAAGTAGGCTGCATACAGGTGAAGTTTGGGCTTCTAGGTGGCCCTCACTGCCCTTAGTAGTGGACCAGGTACTGTTTAATCTTTTCTTATTCCACTTTTTCCCTACCTTTTTTTGGATTGAATGGAGTATTTTTAAAAATTAATGAACTTTGGCTTTTAGAGAAGTTTTAGCCTTACAGAAAAATCGAGCAGAAAGTTAGAGTTCCCATATTACCCCTTTACTGCCCTCCCTCACAAACTCAGTTTTCTCTAGTATTAACATCTTGCTTTAGTGGGCATATTTGTTACGACTGATGAACCAATGTTGATTTATTATTATTTACTAAAGTCCACAGTTTACATTAGAGCTCACTCTTTTTGTTGTATAATTTGTGGGTTTTGAAAAATGTGTAATGACATGTATCTACCATTATAATATCATCCAGAATAATGTCATTGCCCTAAAAATCCTCTGTGCCTCACCTCTGTTCATTCCCTTTGCCCGAACCTCGGACAACCACTGGTCTTTTTAGTCTTGCCTTTTCCAGAATGTCACTTAGTTGGAATCCTACAGTCAGACTGGCTTCTTTTACTTAGGTTGTTTGTTTTCACTTTGGCTTATTGTTGATGTCTCCTTTCCCACCCTCATTTCAATGGTTGTTCTTCTTAAAGTAAGCGTCTACAACTGATCATAGACTGCCTTCGAAAATAGGCACACCACTTTATCTTGCTGAATAGTCTGCATCTCAGCACAAGTGTTTAGCATTTTCCCCATTTGTCAAGTGGTTTACCAAGGCACTGGTTACTTTGGCACAGGTAGGTGGGAGCCTGCAGTCTTAACCATGGCCTCATGACTGATACCAGTCGTGGAAGGTGGGGAATGGGAGGCTGGGTTCACACTCTGTTGACACTGTCTTAGGTTCTTTTAGACACAGTAATTCATTTAATAACCCCTGTGGTGTTGTGATAGAGTTATCCCTCTCTCCATTTTACAGATGAGAAAACAGAAGATCAGAGAAATTAATCTAGCAGATGGGAAAGTGAGGAGTTAAACAAAGCTTGATAGATTTTTATAACACCTTTCTGCTCTGAGTGCCGTTTCTGAAAGCATGCCACAGAGCCCTGTCCTTGGCCTTGTCCTTCTCTCTTCTTCTCGGGAGACTGTAATGAAGGGGATCAGTTTAACCAGTGCCTCTAAGCTTGGAGGGACAGCTAATGTGATAGATGACACAATCAAGATTCAGAATGAGCTCAGCTGCCTGGAATGCCAGCTGAGAACCAATCAAATGAATGTGCTAATAGGAATAAATGGAAAGTCCTGCGTTCAAGTGCAAAAAGCCAACCAGTACAGGTCAGTATGAAAGCTGTTTGGACAGTTGTGGTTGACTGCTTCTTCCATGGGAAGTTCATGTCGTCATTTTTGCCTGGATTGGGGTAGTTGTCCCATAACTGGTATTCCTCTATCCTCTCTGGTCCCATTCTGTTATTTCTATACCTTACAGCCAGAATCATCTTTTCAAAATGCAGATCTCTTATCTTTTATCCTCATTTCCATTCCATTAACTTCATTTGATAGCTTTGCCTTGGTCTTACTGTAAACTCTCTAAATGGCCTTCCAGCCTTGGAATGGTCTTCTCTTGCCTCACAGCTTCCTTACTGCCCTGCCAGCTGCCCTGGCTTTCATTCCTTTCTTGGGATATTCCATGCTCCCTGCTGCCTCTGGGTCTCTGCTACATGGTGCTTGAACCATCCTTCTTATCTCAGTTCAGGTCTCACATCCTCTGAGTGGTCTTCCAGGTCCAGCCCCTGTTCTGTGCTGTGATTCCCATTAGCAGTAAACATGCACTTGCGTGACTTGTGATGAACATTTTCTCTGCTGCCAGACTGTCATCCCTGTGAACAGAAGGGCCCTGTCTGTTTTTCTCCTCTTTTGTGTTGGGGGACTCTTCGACCACACCCCCATACTCAGCACAGAGTAATATTCATACTGTGATTCATCACAGTACAAGCATGCAAAGAAAATTCTACTGAGTCAAAAGGTGACCAGAAGAAACTGGGTATACATTTCCAAGTCCTCTGTCCTTGTGGAGTCAGACAGGATGCACTTAGTTCCTCTAATAGTGAGCTATGACAGCACATGTGAAATGTGTGGCCTACTGGGGAAGCTTATTAGAGACTCAATGCCCAGGGTGTTATTGGGGCTGGTTATGTAGATACCCTTTGCCTGGCATGTACCAAAATGTCAACTTCCTGGAAGGAGTGCAGGTGTTCTGAACCACACTGCAAAGTTTAGATGTAATGAGCCACTCTTATTAGTTATGGAATGGCAGGGACCCTCTAGAAACCTACGTTCCCAGACACTAGCTGAGGACTAGCTTTGTAAGCAGGACTCCAAGAACAGCAGCCAGGCCTGCTGTGTTTGACTCTTTTTCACACCATTGATACACAGGACTTAGTTTTCTGGCATGAAGGAGGCTTTTAGTAAGTATTTATTGAGCAGATAAACTAATACTCTGATGCAGTTCTGTCTTATGTTGGATTGGTGTTTTAATCACATCAATCTATTAATGGCTGGAGGTTGAATGGAGGTGGTTCAGTGGCAGGAGGCTTCACGGCTCTCTGTCCTCTGCATGATCAGCACCCATGGTGTTGTGTCCAGTGCTGGTGACCAGAGGGCCCTGAGGGGATGTTGAATGGACTCTATTAAGAGTTGAGGCCGGGCTTGGTGGCTCAGCCTGTAATCCCAGCACTTTGGGAGGCCGAGGTGAGTGAATTGCCTGAGCCTGCGGGTTCGAGACCCGCCCAGACAACTTGGCAAGACCTCATCTCTACAATAAATAAAAAAAAAACTAGCCAGGAGTGGTAGCGCACGCCTGTATTTCTAGCTACTTGGAAGGCTGAGGTGGAAGGATCGCTGGAGCCCAGCCGGTCGAGGCTGTGGTGGCTGGGAGCAGACACTGCACTCCAGTCTGTGTGACAGAGTGAGACTCCAACTCAAAAAAAAAAAAAAAAGAGTTGAAAATCTGGGCTCGGTGGCTCAGCCTGTAATCCCAGCACTTTGGGAGGCCGAGGCAAGTGGATTGCCTGAGCCCATGTGTTCAAGACCTACCCGGGCAACTTGGTGAGACCTCGTCTCTACAATAAATAAAAAAACAGCCAGGCGTGGTAGTGCATGCCTGTAGTTCCGGCTACTTGGAAGACTGAGGTGGAAGGATTGCCGGAGCCCAGCAGGTCAAGGCAGTGGTGGCCGGGAGTGTGCCACTGCACTCCAGTCTGGGTGACAGAGTGAGACTCCAACTCAAAAAAAAAAAAAAAAAAAAGAGTTGAAGGAAATGGAAGTCTGCCAGGCCCTTTGTTGCAGAAAGTACTTTCTGATCTGTTTCAGAGATAGATCAAGGCCTGGGTAAGGAAGAAAAATTTGGTTTCAGTGTGGGAAAAAAACTCTAATAGAATGCGATTGGCCTGGAAAAGGGATACTGGACTTTGTGGTGAGCTGAATCCCTGGTTCAGTTGGAAGAGCCCTTTGCAGAGACGTAAAAGGAATTTTTGACCCTCTATGAACTAGGTTTAATAGTTAGGGGCTCTGGGTCCTTGCAGCTAATCTTATAGGAATTTATATTTTAGCTCTTCTCTAAAATGTTCTTTTCAGAAAGTTTTACTCTACTTTTCTTCTGAGAAGCACAGAAAGTGTTATTTGTTACTGCCAGCAGTGTGATGTTGGAATAGCAATAGATGTAAGGCAAGATGAGTGTGTTTTCTTTGACTTTACCTTCTGTAAAATATTTCACAAAAGGCCATTGTATTCCTTAGACCTTCCTTTCTTCTCACTGATCCATAGGTTTTGTAAATTACATCCTTTTTTAAAGGCACAAAATAAAAACCTCATTTTGAAAGGATATACATATTTTTTTATGAAGGAAATAATATTAATATTATTACTATTAACATTTTTATAAGTATACAGTACCTTGCTTAATTCCTGTTTTTCTGCCCATTCATATATTCACACAGCACTTGTGTTCTGGGTATGGCGTTTCCCCCATCAGGTATGTTGTGGAGGGGTGCTAGGGTGGGTATCCTGAGGATAAATCTAGTTTCTTGGCCTTGAGTGAACAGAACCGGCGGTCTGCCCAGAGGTGTTGGTGGAGCCTCATGGGCAGCACAGCAGGGCATGAGTGGCAGGTGCCTTCCCAGGAAAGACTGTTACTGGGGCCACGGAATCTTCTTTTCTCCTCAGCCTTCTCATTTAACTGCCTGGCTTTGGATTCTTCAGCCATGGTCTTGCTCTCCTTGGACTGCCCTTGAGGGCAGGACCTGCCCACTGAGCAGGGCATTCTGCAGTCTGGACTCACTCACCAAGACAGGAGGACCCAGATCGACCATTCTGTGCCTTAACCTTGGTGGGCCTTACTCTCTGGGATTCAGTCCAGCCAGCTGTGTTGCAACCTGTCTGAAGACTGGCCTTCTCTGTCCCTAGCCTGCAGCCAGAATGCCAAGGTTGTACCTGTTAGTCTTTGCAGGTCTTTTCACAATACTGATTTTCTTTTTATAGGCTCTCAAGTGTCATTCTTTTCTCATTGTTTGGATTTCTGAGAACCCATCTCCCTACCTGGGTTTTGAACAAATTGAGAAATAAAACAAAATAGTGGCAGATGGAGGCCATAGAATAACTTTTATTTCTGCTAAATGAGAGGCTTGAAATCCTATCTTAGTGTGAGAGCCAAATAAACTGGCTGACTGAATCCCAGGATTATTCAGGCTCACTTACCCTATCAGAGCCAGTGCTGCGTGCAGGGCCGTTCTCATGTGCAGCAGAACCTTGTGGCAAGGAGAGCAGCCAACTCCGAGAGGCAGAAGTGGGGCTGAACCCACTTTCTTCTTCCAGGTTTTGCAATGGATAAGTCGCCTCCTTGGAAGGAGTAATTTCTGGGGATGGAGAAAGTATGGGAGAGGTACCAACTGAGCTCCCTCCCTGGGGAAGTAGACCCCAGGTCTGTTTGTTGTTTGATTAACGGGGGTCCTGGTCAGCCAGGGCATGGAGGAGAGCAGCAGTCTATCAGGACAGACTAGTGGGGTGTTAGAATGTGTTTCCAATGACTCTGAAATTCTGATTTGTCAGAATAGGATGTTAATTAAATAATCTTAAGTCCTTTCTGTATCTGAGGCTGCAAAATCACTGTCTAGTTTATTTCTCATCCTTGATTCTGTCCGGCTTTATTGTTCAACCTGGGTCATCAAAAATTCCTCCATGAGGTTAAATGACAGTATATAAACTTCCAACAACATAGTATACCACAAATTTGAATATAAATCTCCTTCTGCTATCCAATCTGTGCGGGAAAATTAAGTCTTAAAGATTAACTGTTGCAAATTTAGGTCCAAAGATGATGACATTCAAAAGAATTAAAATCCAGAGCCAAAATTTCTTACCCATATTAAAGTTCACATCCACCAAAATTCACGATTTGTCCTTAACTTCTGCTGCTGCTCTGTCTTAGCTAGAGGGATGCTTGGGGTCTCACTGGGATGAACACAGCTCCTTTAGAGCCCAGAAGTCCTGTCCACTAAATGGCGAGTCTTGGACAGCTCTTACTTCAGATTTTAGGAGGACCCACAAGCTTATCACAGAATTGGCTCACTAAATCTAGGAAAAAACATCCTCCCTCTGGTGTTGGCATCCCAGGCAAGATCATGTCCCAAGAGCCTGGACTTCCTGCTGCCCAAGGTCATGGGAGGACCTTGGCGTCATTCTAAGTAAAGCTGGCAAACACAAATCTTCCTGGGTTTGCCCTTGCAGAGATGTGACAGTTTGGAATCCAGAGCTTGTCGCTCAGAATCCACGTGGGAGAAATTTCCCAGCAAGAAGGTAGGTTTGACTCTGTTAATTTTCCATTTCTGGGGCAAAAAAAAATCCTCAATGCCTCATAGGCATTTTTAGTTCTGTGCCACAGCGACTGCTACGCCTGTTCTTGTTAGGAAAGGTCGCGCATGTGCGTGTGTGTGTGCATGCACATGCTTGTGTGTTTATGAGAGAGAGAGAGAAATTGAGACACGTAGAGAGTGCTGACTTTGTATATTCACATTTGACTTTCTGACCCCAGAAACTGCTGCTTGTCTGAAGGCTGGCCTGTCAGCTTCACGTTTGTCTCACCTGGAATCTCCCTTCTGGATTCTGGAGCTGGGAGTAATATGAATGCTGTCCCATGTCCCCCAGTGCCTCCCAGGGGCTGATACCCTCTGTTCTCCTTCCTCCACATTTAGATTCTATAAAACCCTCAGAGCACAGAGAATGTGGTCGACCACCCCTAGGAATGCTGAGTGTTTTTCAGTCCTGAGCGGATAAGGAATGTCAAGTCCAGATCTGTCCCTCCATTTCTCTCCTGGGCTTTGAATGCCAGGTGGGATGTGGACAGTTACTGTTGTGCTGCATGTGTAGACCTGGCCCCAACCATGTGAAGCCAGCACCTCCCTTATGCCCTGTGGTGCTTGCAGACACCTGCTACCCTTGGGTGTGCAGGCAGCAGATCATCTGTCCCCCACTCTCTGAAAGGCTACACCAACTCTGCTTTCTGTAACCGAGCACTTACTCAGTGGTCTGGAGCCTCCCTGGTAAGCAGCAGCTGTCCTTGCCCAACTCCTTCTCTTTGGACCAAGGCCAAGCTGTCTATGGCCTTCCTGAGACCAGGGCCCTGGCTTCTCCTTGCTGAGACTTGTGTCGCCTTCCCCAGTGTCACTGCCTGAGGGCAAAGCTGCTGCAAACTGACATCTTCCAGTGCTGGCCAGGCCAGAGGCCCTGTCTGCTCACTAAAGAGTTCAAAGCCTGAGCCTGGACCTTGCAAGAACCCTGGAGACAGTGTAGTCGCTTTGGTACCTCCCAATTCTCTTTTTACTTTTTAGTGAGTCTTAGGACGACCAATAAAGAACATCCTCTAGAACTTCTGTATTATTTTCTTGTTGTAACCATAACAAATTACCATAGACTTAATGGCTTAAAACAGCATAGATTTATTATCTCAGTTCTGGAGGTCAGAAGTCTGATGTGGGTCTCAGGAGGCTAAAATCAATGTGACATTTGGGTGGTGTTCTTCCTGAAGGCTCCAGGAGATAATTCATTCCTTGCCCTTTCCAGCTTCTAGAGGCATGTGCATTCCTTGGCTCATGGCCCTTCCTTCATCATCAAAGCAAGCGTTGGGAGGTTGAATCCTTCTCACATGGCATCTCTCTGCCTGACTCTCCTGCCTCCTCCTCCCACTTTTAAGGACCCTGTGATTACATTGGGTCCACCATATAATTAAGGATCATTTCCCTGTCTTAAGTCAGTTGATTAGCAACATTAGTTCATCTGCAGCCTTAATTCTCCTTTGCCATGTAAGGGGACTCATTCACAGGTTCCAGGGATTAGGATGCAAATGTCTTGGGGGTGATTATTCTGCCTTCCACATTCACCATTGTCAAGTATGTATTAAGTCTGTTGCTGCATGAGTCCAGTTGCATCTCTCATTCTGAAAATGATCCCTGAGCACTGGCTAAGGCTTTAGGGCTACTTCTGTGGGATGCCCTTTTCTTTCTGACTGGATCTGCTTCTATGTGTCCCTACCATGTGATGAGGTGGCTATCAACAGTCCTTTGCAGATTTTCTGGCCAAGTCCTCTAGCTGCATGTTTGTGTTCTCTTAGGTGGTGACAGTAGCAGTAATATAGCCAATCATTTCCTGAGAATATGATGTACCTTGAGACCTCCTGCTCATTCCACTTACATTATTTCCTTGAAACCTCAGACAGTCCCAGAAGACAGGGTTATTATTCTCACGTTAGGGATGATGAAGCTGAAGCCCAGAGATGTTTTGTTACGTGGCAAGGTAACACAGCTCCTAAATGGGATTTCATTTCTGGTCTGATTGGCTTACAATTGCCCAGGGTGTCTCCCTCCCCCAACACCTTGATGCTACAGACTTTCCTATCTTGGTTTATGAACTTGACTTGAGTTCTCGCAATTCTGTCTCTGAGAGTAAAGTCTCATGCTCATTTTTTTCTCCCTTGCAGTGACCTTTCATTATCACTTGGGTTGGGGGCATGATGCTGGTGCTGTCAGTGCTGGCACATTCGTCACTTCCCATTGGTTTCCTGGCAGTGCTGAGAGTGTGGGGTCCAGGTGTGCGGCCAGGCAGTCAGTTCGTATAGACAGTTCTACTCCATGAACTATAACATGGGTGCCCATTTGTTCAATTTAAATGCAAATATCTTTCTTTTACATACAGAAGTGTGCCATTTAATATTCCTGAGATGTGTGTGCTCATCCTCTGACATCAGGAAATGTCGGACTTTCCCTTTTCAAAATAAGATTCTTCAGCGCTGCTTGTTGGCCACGTCATGCAGTGTGCGTCCTCTTGTTTATTTCTCAAGATAATATCTATCCATTTGTGAATTCATTCTGTTATAAAACTGTTCATCTTTATTCCAACTGCCTTTTTCCCCTTTGGAAAATGTTTTATTTTATATGCATATGATACGTGTTATTATTTTTTCCTTAGGACAACTACACTTTTGCCCAACCTGGGATTCAAATGAAAGTGAAAATGTTAGAAGAGCTCGTGAGCCGGATTGATGGTAAGCCAGCTTTCTGAGCAGCCCTCTCTCTGAGGGTGGGGGATGTGGCCCCCCCAGCCTTCAGCGTGAGAGAGGAGGCTGTCCTCATTCAGCCAGTGACGCTCCAACCTGCTCAGAATCACTCCCGTGCATCCTTGTGAGGCAGCCACTGGAGCATGAGCTGCTCTCATTTCTTTTTATTAAGGCTATATAATCAGAATTCAGCGCATTCACTTTGCAGGAGAGTAATGCTTGTGCACCAGAAGCAGGCAGCACTCACTCCTTATTAAGCCTGGTGATTGTCATAATCTGGACGACAGAGTGGTTGTTTATGGCTGTCCTTTAGTACTTTGTTCTCTGCCTTTGTGCATCATTTTTCTATCAAGGATGCTAGAATAATTTCTCCATGGAATCCAATTAATTACCGAGTCTGGAAATAACATCTTTAATATTATAGAAAAATTATAGTGTGTGCTCGGGCAATTTTAGATTATGCTTTCATATTTAAGTGGGGGCTTTGAAATACTTTTTACCTTCATCCTTAAAATAATTCCCCCTGCGATGTGCTGTCATATTGCAATAGCAGAGTTTAATTAAATGAAAGTTGAGAGATAATGCTTGCCCATTCCGGGCATATTCTCCTGATAGTTTGTTAAATTAATGAACAGAGCATTAACAAAGTGATGCCGAGCAGAACCAGGCATATATTTGTGATACCAGTTGGTCAGTGATGAGGTATGAAGAGACATGCTCTTTCAAAAAGAGTCCCCTGTGAGCCTGGCAAATTATTTCACTGAATGTATAGAGAAATTGTACTTTGTTTAAAACTTAGACCTGGCCATATGCCTTTCAGTGCCCTGCCTCTGAGTGCCTGTAGGTTACTGTAGTGTAGTGGTTGTTTGCATTCCTTTGGTACTCTGCTCCCTGTCTTTGTACATCATTTTTCTGTCTAGGATGCTTTCCCCCTCACTGTACCTTTAGCTTGAAAACTGTAGCCTCAGTCATCACAGGAAAAGCACTTGGTTTGGGAAACCACTGAATGACATTATAAAGTGGAGTCATACAAATTATAAACTCCATTTTGTTCCTTGATTGAATCTGATTTTTAACTTTGTGTTTAATGGTTATTACCTAATTTCCATATTATGAAGTTTTATACAGTTCTTTCAATCATACTTTTTTTGATTCAGTATTAAATTTAGCTACTTTTCAACCTATCAATTCAAAATACTGGTTTTTTGCCTCTGTTAGTGCACTTCCATACATTTATTGTAGGCTTCACAGTGAGATCTTGTTTGAGTATGGCTGGACTTTTTTTTTTCTTTCAAACCAGCAATTTCACAAGTGTTCCCCAGTCTCATTTAGTTCTTTGAAATATGATTTGCAGTAGATGTGAATTACACTTTCTTAGCAGGTTCTTCTTTGCCTCTTGTGTCCCTTAGAAGGCATATTTTATATTTTCTTGGAGGTTAGAAAGTTGTGGTTAGTGCTCATTTGTTCCAGTGCTGCAGTTTGGGAAATACTTGAATTGATTTTCTCTGGTGCTGTGGTTCAGAAAGAAGCACATTGTGGATTTGTTAGATGATTGTTTAAAAGAGCAGCAACAACAACCAAAGGAACCCGAATCAAATCTGTACTTTTTAGTAAATCATATTTTTATTTTCAGTGCAACTTCTGAGTAGGACATTTTCATCCTGCAATTTTTTTTTTTTTAAAGAATCAGTTCTTGGCAACAGAGATTTTTTGGCATAATAGGTTAAACTCTATAATGTTAGTTCCTGTCAGTCTAATGAAATCTTAAAGAATTTCAGTGATGGCCTCAGAATAAAAATATCCAGGCTTTCAAAGCAGGACGTATACAGAATTGACAGAAATGGACTCTTGACTTGTGGGAGCCACCATCCCTCAGGAACTGCTTGGGAGAAGCATCCTCAGGCCTCAGCGACACAAGGCTCCCTCTTCTATTTCATCATTCACCTCCTAGAGAAAGAATTTGTGGGCTTGGAACTTGTGCAGGAACAGTAAAGATTTTATTAAGGGCAAAGGACATTCTAGGAAAAAATTACACACACATACACACACACACACACACACACGCACACACAAAAGGAAAGCCAAAAGCTCTGCCTCATTTCTGCATTTTAGGGGAAGAACAGCATTTATTTAAGAAAATTTTCACACTCCAGTGAAGGAAAACACCTTCATGGGCTCGTTGATTAAGAAAGGCAAGATTTTAAGGGCATGGCCCAGATGAGATTAATTTAAAAAGGAGCTAAATTGCTCTGCAAAGTAAAGTTAAAGGAATTTGAGAGTTTCCGTGGTAGTTTTGTAAGGATAAAGGCTCAATAGTCAGGAGAGATCAGAGAGAGAGAGGAAGGAGCAAGGTCTTGGGGGACAGAAAGAAGCTTAGTGAGGTGGTGAAAGGGAAGCCCACAATAGGGGCAACATCACTATTTTATTTTCTTGTGAAAAGGAGTGATTAAAGAATTTCTAAAAAGCACTATCTTGAGTAGTTCCATAGCTTCTCTCTGTCATCTTTAAACTGTTAGTAAAAATCTGCAGTAGACGTGAGGTGCTGACAATAAAGAAGAAGGGTTGTGTCTGTAAGGGAAGCCACATGGAAAGGAGGATGGGCAGCGGCCTTAAAGAGTGTGTGCTGGGTGAGGAGTAAAGAAAGAGAGAGGCAAGCTGGCTGAGGACAAACCCCAGAGAAATCCCCTGTAGAACTTTCCACAGAATGACAGATGGTGACTTGAGCCACTTAACTTGGAATTAAAGAAAACATTGAGAGTAGGAGAAACTTCTACTTCCAGTAGTTGATGGCTGGATAATTCTAACCAAGTTTCCTACCAAAGACAACTAAAAAAACTGGATAGATTTTTTTTTTTTAACTTTATTGTAGAGATGAGGTCTTGCCATGTTTCCCAGACTGGTCTCGAACTCCAGCTATGACCTTTGGGAGGCTCAGGCAGTCCTCTCGCCTTTACCTCCCAAAGTGCTAGGATTATAGACATGAGCCACCATGCCTGGCCACAGGACTATTTTTAAAGCCAGCAAACAAACAAACAAACAAACAAAAATGAAGAAAAAGGAAAGGAAAAAAAATTCTTTAAAGCATTGAGCTGCTATTAAGAAAACAAAGACTTCCTGGAGTAGAATGCTAGGATGTAGAGAGATATGCCCAACACTAAAGCCACTGTTGTTTTAAGGGCATTTCCTGATCCAAAGTGAGTTGTAGTTTTGGCAGGCTCATGGAGTAAATGGGTCAAACCCTAGCTTACTTAGGATGGGGAATTTGAGAAATGCTCACAGAGTTTCTGAGACCCATCAGGGTAAAGTGGAAGTGATACAGCCCTCATACAGTCTTACAATCTAGATTCAAATCACCTGGGAGGACCAGGGTGGTTTGGACCTCAGTTATGGTGATTCTGTACTGGAGTCCCCAGAATGCTTATGAGAAGCAAAAGAGAACAAAATCTTTTCTGGAGAAAATTACAGTTCAAATTGTTCCTATAATTTTTTTCCCCAAATAAAATGACCTATACGTAGTCAAAGATGATCACACATTTAAGACTTCTTCTTTTTTTTTTTTTTGCATTTAATTGAAAGTATATTTGTACATAAAATAATGCCTTTTTTATACATTGACATTGTACATTAGATGAAATATATTGATCTCTAAGCTTCATCCCAAGTTTTTTTGTTTTTGATCTGTAGTCTCATTCTGTTGCCTAGGCTGGTCACCGCATCATCGACTTGCTGGGCTCAGTTGATCCTTCGGCTTCGGCCTTCCAAGTAGCTGGAACTACGGGCTCGGGCTACCACGCCCAGCTAAATTTTTGATTTACTGTAAAGATGTGGTCTCGCAGAGTTACCCAGGCTGGTCTCGAACCCCTGGGCTCAGGCAATCCTCTTGACTTGGCCTCCCAAATTGCTGGGATTACAGCCTTGAGCCACTACGCTTGGCTCAAACAGTATTTTTAAAATATACTTCCTAGTTATCTTGCTGATAGAGGAAATTGTCGTGTTTGATGATTTCTCACAATTCAATGACAGTCTTAAATGTTTTTTAATTAGCTTCTGATTAATAAGATGTGTTTTGCAGGATCCACGTGTCAATGGTATTGTTTGAAAAATTATATATTTACACACACACACACACACACACACACACACACATACATATCAAGACCTCTTCCAAATTTGTCCTAAGCAAAATTTGTAAATTTGTTTTTTTATTTTTATT
>CAUYQG010039406.1:0-10945 GCA_963574415.1 Tarsius wallacei | reverse complement strand
TTTTTGTATCTTTTAGTATTACTAAAAAACATAGTAGCGCGTGCCTGTAGTTCTGACTACTAGGGAGGCTGAGGCGGAAGGATCGCCGGAGCCCAGCAGGTCGAGGCTGCGGTGGCCGGGAGCAGCCACTGCACTCCAGTCTGGGCGACAGAGTGAGACTCCAACTCAAAAAAAAAAAAAAACTTCAAGATGACTGTCTATTTGTCCCAATGCCATTTATTTAGTGATCCATGTCTTCTCCAATGACTTGAGAAGCGAGTTTTATTATATCGTATCTATGTATGATTTTGAGACTATTTCTGAATATGCTATTCCACTCCATTAGCCAGTCTATTTAGATGCCAGCATTATTTTGTTTTTTAAAATTAATTAATTATTTTTAAAAATCTTTTCTAGTTTTTTTTTAAAGATATGGATTTGGTTTTTTGTTTGTTTGTTTGTTTTGCTTTTTTAAGTTTACTCTGTTGCCCAGGCTGGAGTGCAATGGCAAGACCACAGCTCACCGCAGCCTCAACTTCCTGGGCTCAGGCAATCCTTTCACCTCAGCTTCCCAAGTAGCTGGGATTATAGGAGTGCACCACCATGCCTGGCTACTTTTTAACTTTTGTAGAGGTGAGTCTCACTATGTTGCCCAGGCTGGGCTCAGGCAATCCTTCTATCTCAATCCCCAAAGAGCTGGGATCACAGGTGTGAGCCACCGCACCTTATGTAGTTCTTCTTTTTCACATTTTTATTGTTAATTCTTGCACCTTTCTTTTTCTATATGATCTTTAGAGTCAATTTTTCTAGCACAATAAGCCTATTTGTATATTCATTGGATCACATTAAATTTTTAAATTAAGTTGGGGAGAACTGACGTCTTTATGATGTTGAGTATTCCTATCGAAGAACATGTAATGCTTCCACCTGTTCAGGTTTTCTTTGGAGCTGCATTTGGCAGCGCTTTAAATTTTCTTCATATAGGCCTTGAACATTCCTTGCTTAGTTTATTGTCAGGTATTTAATTTTTTATATTATTTATTCTATCACATCATTTATATTGATAAAACTTGATTTTTGTATATTAATTTTGTTCCCTACTAATTTACTGTATTTTCTTTTTGTGTGTAGTAGGTTTTTACTGTCTTTTCTTGGGATTTCAAGATATACAATTATGTCGCTGCAATATTTCTTCTCTTCCGATTTTTATACCTCTAGTTTATTTTTGTCTCATTGACTTGGTCAATATGTCCAGTGAAATGTTAAATAATGCTGAAGTGATTGTCATTGTCTTTATTCAGAGCTTAATGAAAATGTTTCTAGTGCTTTCTCATTAAGTTTGATGTTGGCTTTTGGGAGAAGGTAAATTTCTTTTTTCAAAAGTATCTCTCTTTGTCTTATTGGAAGCTTTTATCAAGAGTATTGTTTCGGCTGGGCTCGGTGGCTCAGCCTATAATCCCATGCTTTGGAAGGCTGAGGTGAGTGAATTGCCTGAGCCTGCGGGTTCGAGACCCGCCTGGGCAACTTGGTGAAACCTCATCTCTACAATAAAAAAAAAAAAAAAATTAGCCGGGCGTGGTAGCGCGTGCCTGTAATTCCAGCTACTTGGAAGGCTGAGGCAGAAGGATCACCATATCCCAGCAGGTCGAGGCTGCGGTGGCCGGAAGCGGCCACTGCACTCCAGTCTGGGTGACTGAGTGCGACTCCAACTCAAAAAAAGAAAAGAATATTGTTTCAAATGCCTTTTAATATCTGTGAAGATGGTCATATGATTTTCTTCCCCAAATTTATTTATTATGATTCATTATATAAGTAGATTTCATAATATTAAACCATCCTTGTACCCTGAAATATATCCCACTTGGTTATTTCACTGAATTCTGATTGCTAATTTTTTATTGAGGGTTTTTAATTGATGGTTATAAGTGATATTGATCTATCGTTTGCTTTTTTTGTATACAGTATTAAAACTTTCTGTGAACTTGCTTAACAGAAAGACTTTGAAAGTTTTTCTCTTTCTCAGTGCTCTGAAACCATTGGAAAAAAACTGGAATATTTACTTTAAAAAAGTTTGTTAGGATTCTCCTTGTGAAATTGCCTAGGCCTGCTGCTTTCAGGAGTAAATAGCTCTTGAAAACTTTCTATTTCTTCCCTACAAATTAGTCTCCATCATTTTTCTCTCTTGAGATCAGTATTGTGTGCATGACTCTTCTGCTATTTCGAAATCCTGGAGTTTTCTTCTTGTGGTTGCCTTTATAATAATAACCTTCATGATGTCTTTTCTTTAGATAGTATCAATGACTTCCCTATTATGAGAATAATAAAACTAGCTCATATCCTAATACTTTATTCTTGAGAACCTGAATCCACTCTTTCAGTAAACCTTTGCTGAGTGTTCACTGTGTTCCAGACCTGGCTGAGAGATGAATCGCAGATACCATCCGCCCTTGTGAGCTCAGAGTCCATAAGGTGGGAAGGTGGCCAGTATTCTGTGGGACCACAGGAGAGAAGTATGTATTACAGGCTGGGAGGAGGTTTGTTAAGAAAGCTCTGGGAAGGTAGGTGATACTGAAACAAGTCTCAAAGGATGAGCTGTGGCCAGGAAGAGTACGTGAGGTAGAGAGACTAGTCAAAGGCTTGGATTTGTGGTACTTTCAGAGACTGTGAGCAGTTCAGGAAGGCTGGAAATAAGGTGTACTTGCACAAGAGATGGGGCCTTACGAGGCTCGAATGAAAGACAAGAGCCAAATTACAAAGGCTCCTGAATGCCATACCCAGGTGTAAGGCTGGCTTTCATGGCATGCAACTTGGGCAGCCAGACAGATAGGGTCCTATTCTCAGAAGGATCCTATGTTTGGTGTTGTGTCCTGCTGTCGCCATCTTGAAATTCCTAAATTTCATCTTTGAACTTGTGTTTTGTAACTGAAGCCTGGTGGGACAATGGTGCATGCATGTGAGTAGTAGAGATACACTATCTGACAGTGGTGGCAGACAAGGACTCGGGCCTGGCTTTCTGGAGCACATGTGCCTGCCTCGGGAAAAGTCCACAGCACCATGTGACACAAGGCTGGTCCAGGGGCCCATATTGTCTGCTGCGACAGTGGCCTCAGTGGCAGTGGCCATAGAAGAAAGGGGGTTTCTGCATGGGGACAGTGTTGACACCCTTGGTGGGAAGCCAGGTTACCAATCCATCCTCAGACCCTGTTCCTGTGATGTCTGACCTGAGCACTGGAATAGGAATTGCCAGCAGTCAGGTAGTAAGATTTCTCAGTAAATTATTACAAAATAAAAGCAAACACATGGACATTGCAATAAAGCATAGCAGGGAATATTAGGATTCTTTGTAGCGTTTAGCATTTCTGATTATTAAAACTGCTGTAACATTGCAAAGCAAATATCTGCAGGCTTAGAAACAGAAACCGTTGCATTAGATGAAAAAGAACACTATTGTCATAGGAAGCTTCAGGTTAACCAACTGTAAACAAGGAAGACAATTTTAACATTAAATTTTCTTTGTAATTAAAGATACAACAATATACACATAAACAGATGTTCTGAATTATGTACAAATCATGAAACCACTTTCCGTTTCTCATTCGACCCCCCCACAACATTACAGAAAATGTCAAAGGAAACATCGAAATGACATTGTTTAAATGTACATTAAAATTAAATTCGAGGCCGGGGGCAGTGACTCAAGCCTGTAATCTCAGCACTTTGGAGGCTGACGCAAGAGGATTACCTGAATCCATGGGTTTGAGACCAGCCTGGGCAACTTGGCGAGACCTCAGCTCCCCAATAAATCAAAAAATTAGCCGGGCGTGATGGCATGTGCCTGTAGTTCCAGCAACTTAAAAGGCTGAGGTGGAAGGATTGCCTAAGCCCAGCAGGTCGAGGCTGTGGTGGCCATGAGTGTGCCACTGCACTCCTGCCTGGGCGACAGAGTGAGACTCCGACTAAAAAAAAAAAATCCGAATTTACACAAAAGTGATTTGTATGAAGAGTTAAATCTTCCTTGAAAAATAATTCCTCAAGAACCATCAGCTCTTGATGTACTAAACAGGTCCAAAAGCAGTTGGATCCAGTAACGTTCCAATAACATTTGCATTACTAGAAAGTTCCTTCTGAAAATGAAAAATCATAAAAAATTATTTGTCAGCTTTCATTTGCCAAGAACAACTGGTGTGCCTTAAATTATATTGATTGAAAAGGAAAATCCTAAAAGTATAAATTTTGATAAACTTTTTTATTTTTGCAGAAAAGTGATTTGTGGAAATGATTTTGTCAACAAATGAGCCAGGAAAATCATATGATCAATCAAAATATCACATTTCTTATTTGTTGCATTATATAAAGTTATGACACAAAATAATATCTTTTTGCAGTTCATATTTTTACTTATTTTACCCCATTATGTTTTACATGTTATATATATATATATATATATATATATAATTATTATTTTTTGAGTCGGAGTCTCACTCTGTCGCCCAGGCTGGAGTGCAGTGACATGTTCATGGCCACCGCAGCCTCGACACGATGGGCTCACGTAATCCTTCCACCTCAGCTTTACAAGCAGCTGGAACTACAGGCATGCACACCACCATGCTAGCTAATTTTTTGATTTATTGTAGAGATGAGGTCTCGCCACTCAAACCCATGGGCTCAAGCAGTCCCCTTGCCTCTGCCTCCCAAAGTGCTGGGATTACAGGCGTGAGCCAAATAAAATAATTTTTAAGGGAAAAAACTGTTTTTAGTAACTTTAATAGCACATTCCCCCTGCTTTTTGGTTAAGGGGACATTTGCCCTGCAGATTACGTAGCTGGTTCTACCCATGAGTTTGGACTATGATACAAGTAATATAGGTGAAGGAACACCAAAGGGTTTTAAGCAGAAATTGTCGTATTCATCTTTTGGAAGATGTATTGAGGATGAATACCCATTATGTCTCAACTGTTCTGGTGGGCTGTGGTTTGCCTATGTGTCTCCTGTAGGGCCTAGCACTATGCCTGGCACACGTATGGGCTGTTTAGAGCAATAGTTAGGAAGGGAGAACTGAAGGCAGACTTCTTGGCATCGAATCCTAGTCTGCCACCTACTAGCAAGTTGCCTGACCTCTCTTCACTCCACAGGATTTTGAGACTTCTGTAAGCATAAGAGAATGTTGGTGTAGTTTTAGAAGCATTAAAGAAATCCACATCTGTAAATATGGATTATGATGGTATCTACTTCACAGAGTTTTTATGAGGACATAGGAAGTAATTAGAACAGTGTCTGACATTTAGTATTCACTCAAATATCAACTTTTATCTTTTGTTCTTTTTGAGACAGGTTCTTGTTCTGTTGCCCAGGCAAGAATGCAGTGGCGCGATCACAGCTCATCGTAGCCTCAAACTTCTGAGCTCAGGCAATCTTTCTGTCTCAGCTTCCCAAATAGTTGAGACTACAGATGGGTGTCACCATGCTCAACTAATTTATTTTTGTGTGTGTGGAGATGGGGTCTTGCTATATTGCCCAGGCTCATCTCAAACTCCTGGCCTCAAGCGATCCTGACTTGGCCTCCCAAAGTGCTGGGATTACAAGCATGAACCACTGCACCCGGCCTATTTTCATTTTTAAGTAAATATTTGTTGGAAGGATTTTGAGACTTCTGTAAGCATAAGAGAATGTTGGTGTAGTTTTAGAAGCATTAAATAAATAAATAGAGTCTTGGCATTTATACCAAGATGACATTAATTTTGTGAAGAAAATAATCATTTATTATTTAGGCTTCTGAGAGGATTCAACCTTTACCCAACTATCTTTCCTCCACCATATTCAGAGGATCACCTAAGGGAGACTTGTATAGAACTAAATAGGAATACTTTTTGGCTGTGGAAAATAGAAAATCTAATTTAAAAAAGTGAGAACCACTTCACATACATTAGGATAGCTATTACTTTAAAAATGGAAAATAACAAATGTTGGCGAAGATGTGGAGAAACTGGAACCCTTGTGCATTGCTAGTGGGAATATGAAATGGTGCAGTTGTTAAGGTAAACAATATGGTAGCTCCTCAAAAAATTAAAAATAGAGTTACCCTATGATCCAGCAGTTCCACTTCTGCACATACGCAAAAAATAATTGAAAGCAGGGACACAAAGAAGATATTTGTACATCTGTCTTCATGGTAGCATTGTTCCCAAAGCCAAAAGATGGAAGCACCCCAAGTGTCCATCGACAGATGAATTGATGGACAAAAATGTGGTATATACATACAGCAGAATAGTATTTATCCTTAAGAAGGAAAGGAATTCTGACAGGCTGCAACACAGACGCAACTTAAAGGCATCATGCTAAGTTAAATAAGCCAATCACAAATACTGTATTATTCCACTCATATGAGATTCTTAAAGAAGTCAAATTCATAGAAAGAGAAAATAGAATGATGGTTGCCAGGTAGAGTGAAGTCAGGGAGGGGGTAAAGAATTAATTTTTCTTGGGTATGGAACGTCAATTATACAATACGATAAAAGTTCTGGCAGTGATGGTTGCATAACAATGTGAATATACTTAATGCTACTGAACTGTACACTTTAAAAAGGCTAAAATGGGCTGGGAGCAGTGGCTCAAGCCTGTAATCCCAGCACTTTGGGAGGCAGAGGCGAGAGGATTGCCTGAGTCCAAGGGTTCAAGACCAGTCTGGGCAACTTGGTGAGACATTTTTTCTACAATTAAAAAAAAATGAAAATTAACCAGGCATGGTGGCACATGCCTGAGTTCCAGCTAGTTGGAAGGCTAAGGCAGAAGGATCACCTGAGCCCAGCAGGTCGAGGCTGCAGTGGCCATGAGCATGCCACTGCACTCCAGCCTGGGTGACAGTGAGACTCTGAATCAAAAAAAAAAAAAAAAAAAAGGTAACTGTGTTGGGTTTAATTTTTTAATTTTATTAAAAAAAAAAAAAAAAAAAAAGGTTACAGTGTTAGCTTTTATATTATGTATACTTTATCACAATTTTTAAAAATAAAAATAATTCCACCAATTCAAACATCAAGAAAATGTACTGACATGTGTAACTGGAGGTCCTGAGGTAGGGAGTGTCTCCTGGTTGACTTCTTAGTGTTTGTCTTGACTTAACATCCTGGAAGAGATGGTATCAAGATGGCTGCCACAGTTTCTCATCCACCGCACCGCATCACAAGGAGGAAAAGAGGTCCTTCCATTCCAGCCTTTCAAGCAAAGGGCCTGAGGTTCACTCTGATTGGAATAATGTCACGTGCTCATTACTGAGTCAATGACTGTTGCAGGGGAAATGGAAGGAAAGATATTGATTGTCTTAAGTCAACTCTAGAGCCTGAGATTGGAGATGGGGCAACTTCCCTCCCAGGGACACAGCTACCTGGGGGAGGGGTGACTATCTACTAGAAAGGGGGAAGAGGCAGATGGGAATGGGCAAGCAACCAGAAAATATACCGCCTCATATCCAGACTTATTGAAAAAGTTTTTCAGGCAGTATGGAAGCCACCCATGGAGGATAAACGAATGTGTGTGCACGAGCAGAGAGTTTTCTTTTCTGCATTAGTTCCTAGGACCTGCTAAATTGAAAACGCAAGTCTTTTCATGCATGCCTCATTGCTCTGGTGGGAACGTCTAGTAAACATCTCTTTCCTTGGAGTAGATGATATGTATTCATCAAAATGTTGCATCTCGTTTTTTCAAATTTGTTGAGACCACTTCTTTACATCTTTCAGGCCAAGGGAAAAACATGAGCAAAAAAAGAGACATGTAAGGAAGC
The DNA here is from genome assembly GCA_963574415.1 of Tarsius wallacei. NCBI lineage: Eukaryota > Metazoa > Chordata > Mammalia > Primates > Tarsiidae > Tarsius > Tarsius wallacei. The sequence goes on along the minus strand of CAUYQG010039406.1, from coordinate 3,192 downwards.
AGAAAAATGACACACTGATAGTACAAGGAGTTTGGTGTTGCTGGACCAAAGTCTGTGGGTGAAGGAGCAGTAGGAGAGAAGGTTGGAAAGATTGAATGGGATCAGATCATGAAGGTCATTGACTAGGCAGTGCTTGTTTCAACTTATTATTATATTTCAGAGACAAGGCCTCTCTTTGTCACCCAGGCTGTAGTGCAGTGGCACAATAATAACTCACTGCAGGCCTGAACTCCTAGGCTCAAGTGATCATCCTGCCTCAGCCTCTTGAGTTGCTGGGACTATAGGTGCATGCCACCTTTCCAGGCTATTTTTTTTTTTTTTTTTTTGGTAGAGACAGTCTTGTTATGTTGCCCAGGCTGGTCTTGAACTCCTGTCCTCAAGCTATCCTCTACCTCAGTCTACCAAACTGTTGGGATTATAGGCATGAGTCCCTATGCCTGGCCAATTGACTTATTGATATAAAACATACATACGGCGCATGAAGTGCCTTAAGCTTAATCCAATATTCCAACACATTTTAACTTATGTATAAACCCATATAATCCACATGCAAATCAAGAGCTGGAACATTTCTAGCATTCTGGAAGCTTCCCTCATGCTCCTTCCCAGTCAGTGCTCATCCCTATAGGGAACTGCTATCCTGGCCTCTATCACGATTAATTAGTTCTTCCTCTTCTAAAATTTCATAGAAGTGGAATTATACAAAAATACCCTTTTGTATCTGGCTTTCTTCTCTCAACACAATGTTTGTGAGATGCCTCAGTTGCCTGTATCAGAGTTTGTTCATTTTAATGTTCCCTACTATTCCAAAGAATGAATATTCCACAATTTGTCCATTCTCTGGTTGATGGACATATGGGTTATTTTCAGTTGGGGCTAATGCAAATACAGCTGTTACGAACATTTTTGTGTGTGTCTTTGTGAACACACACGCTCATTTCTCTTGGATATGTACCTGGAAGTGGGTTGGCATGTTTTGCATTAGTAGATACTGCCCAACAGTTCTCCAGGGTGATTGTATATTTTGGACTTTAGTCTGAGGAAGACTGGGAGTGATGTGATGAAATTTACATTTTACTCTGGCAGCCACTCTATTAGATGTAAGGAAGGGGGATGTAATCAATGAGACTGTAGACAGATAACCAGTGAGGAATCATAGACTAGGTGTAACAGGTGAGGGATGATGAGGCCCTGAGCTCAGGCAACAGGCATGGAGGAAGAGGATGGTTTCAAGAGATGGTAAGGAGTTAGAATGACATGAATGTTTGGATGTGGTGAGAAGGGAAAGAAGGGAGTCTTGGATGACTGTCAGGTCTCTGACTTTATGTTGACAGAATGGTGGTGCCCTTCTCTAAAAGAGAGACCATTAGAGAAGGAGCGAGTTTGAGGAAGATGAGCTTTGTTTTGAACATGTTGAATCTGAGGGACCTACAGGAAATCAAAATGGTATCCAGTAGGCAACTGGATCAAGATGGTATTCAGTAGGCAACTGGATACATGGGACTGAAGCTAAGGGGATGAATCCAGGCTGGAGGTTTACATAATGCCACCAAGGAGATGAGTGAACCATCCAGGGAGAGGGAATAGAAAGAGGATCCCCAGAAGATGACCAGGAAGACATTTCCTGAGAGGTAGGAGGAAAGCAAGGAGCTTGTCTGCTGTGATGAAAACCAAGGGAAGGGAAGGTTTCCCTAAGGGAGAAGTAGTCCCCATCTCAAAGGCTGCTGAGGAGTCAAGAAAGATGGGCCATGAACGGTGCTAAGGACATTCAGGGCCCACCACTGCCAGTCTTTCTTTAGCCTTACCGGTGGGCTACCCCCTTCTCTGCATATCCCCAGCAAAGCCTGGTTCAAGGCCTCTGTGCAGAGGGTGGGGGGAGGGGGAAGGAGGTAGAAGAATGAGATTCAGCCTCGGTCCAGAGACAGTGCCTGTGGCCTTTCTGAGAAGTTTGTGGGGACCTCGGGTGGACAATAGAGGACAGACGGCAGCTAGTGCAGGGCCAACAGGTACCTCCAGACACTGAAAACATTGACATTTGGATGTAATTTTCCCCTGGAGTCTTTCCTCTATGGAAATTCCCCATTGTAAACCATATTGACTTACATCTCAAGTGTCCGAAAGGTTGCCCAGGAGTCTGGGAGCTGACCAGCTGAAAGCACATTTGTATGGAAATCCGGGCAAACAAAATAGGATTCAGAACATTTTTTGAGATCTGCGCCAGTGGTGAACTTTTCCGGGAAACGTGACAAAAACTGACCCTCTTAGGCAAAAAAGAAAGAAAGAAAGCACTGGGTCTTATCACTATTAATGTGCATCTTTACTGAAACATAAAGTTAGGGCAACGGTGAGGGAAAGAACAGCACGTATTATTTCTTCACCAGGCGCAAGGGGGTGGAGGAGGCTCCCCCTAGAGTTTAATGGGCAGCTTTATGTATTTATACTCTTTGACTGGAGCAAGCTAAAGAGGTCTGTGCCACACAATGGGCAGTTTCTAGTTGGATTTTAAAAGAAATAACTTTGATCATTTCAAAAGCAATGGAGCCTGATGCAGCAGAGAGAAAAGAAGGCGGTAATTTATGGCTACCATTAAGGACACAAAGACAAAGGCGGAGAGAACGGTTCACTAAGTGAAGATTTACAAATGTGTAAAAACCACCCTTATGACTAGAAATAGCTAAGTGTCTCTCTCAGCACCAAACAAAAGGGGGCGGTGGAGGGGGGGACAGAAGACAGAAAGAAGGATGCAACCTGCCCACCTTCCCTGGGGATGAAAAGGTCAAAAGAAAAACAACCTCAGAAAAGTTATTTTCTCAGATATCTCCATCAAGCAGCAGCACTAGCAACACCCCGAAAAGGCAGTCTCAGCCTGGGTCCCACTGGCATGTGAGGGGGCTAGGGCGGCCGACAAGAGGTGTTCAGAGTGCAGAGGGAGAGAGCTCTGGGCAGCAGACAGGCCCCTGGAAGACATGTGTTTTTGTGCATGAGTTAGGTGGGGCTTTTTTGAGATGATTATTTTTTTCTGGTCACCAGAAAAAAATTGTGTGTGTGTGTGTGCATGTGTGTGTATTCACAGAGAAGACTAAGTGCAGAGAAGCTCAAAGGACATTAACATCCCTGAGTATGATGTTTGGTTGCATCTAGGAATTGTTATTCTGTTTGTCCCTAGAGTGACGCCGAGTGTGGAGGGATCTA
>CAUYQG010039405.1:0-11113 GCA_963574415.1 Tarsius wallacei | reverse complement strand
GTATCTGGCTGCCAGTTCCACTGCCTCTATGCTGTGGGGACAAGTCTGTAACAGCCTATGAGCCCCAGGGCAGTGTGGCCTTTGGTGACTTTGCATCCCTTGGCCTGTCCCCAGTCACCACTAGCAATGGCCACGTCCGTTCTGCAAAAGGAAAGGGAACTTCCCTTGGCTTTATCGCACCAGAGACGAGGACTTCATGGAAGGAGCCGGTGCTCTGTGGCGAGCATGAGGGAATCCTCCTCTGAGGCCTCCCCAACCCCCATGCCCCCCCTGGAAGCCACCAAAAGTCGCTCCCTCAGACTCACCTCAGTGAAGGATGATGCTCCCGAACGAGTCCAGGGGGCCGAATGTAGTACTGCACTGTGACAACCAGGGCCAGGTAGCAGGCGGCCAGGGTGCCTAGGATGCTGAACAGATGGGGACCGCATGAGGGGCCTCACAGCTGGTGACACATGCGGTCCCTGCACAGCGGCATCCGAATTCCAGTGCTGCCTCCACCAGCAAGGCGGCAGCAAAGCTCTCCATCCGAGTCTCAATTTCCTGATCTATATAGGGCTGGGGGCAGGGCTGTTCTCAGGCCCAGAGGTTAGATGTGTGAAGCCCCTAATAGTACCTGGTACCTCAGGGTTGGCAGCTGTGATTTTCTTCTTGTCAATGAAGGCCAGTCAGTCACTCGGATTTGATGCCTAAGTGCCTTGCAGGGGCAGGGGCATGAAAGAGGCTTGGGTTTGCTGCCTGCTGTCTCTATGAAAAGCCTGTGGTTCTTATACAACAGGGAAAGCCAGGCAGTGAACTTGGATAGATATTGTCACCAAGATTTATATATTTTTAGGTATCCATAGAACCTCAGATCACAGGATGAAAAACAACGCGTCTCCCTCATCTCTGACTTCTCTGCGCCTGTGCACACCTGTCTGTATGTATAAAAAGTCTGTAACAAAGGCTGGGCATGGTGGCTCATGCCTGTAATCCCATCACTTTGGGAAGCCAAGGAGGAAAAATTGCTTGAGCCCAGGAGTTCAAGACCAGCCTGGGCAACATAGCAAGACCTGTCCCTACAAAAAACCCCAAAAAAATTAGCTGGGCATGGTGGTGTGTGCCTGTAGCCCTATCTTTATATGAGGCTGAGATGAAAGGATCACCTGAGCCCAGGAGGTCAGGGCTGTGGTGAGCCATGATTGTGCCACTGCAGTCCAGCCTGGGCAACAGAGTAAGACCTCGATTCAAAAAAAAAAAAAACTAAAATGTGAAATAAGGAAACGTCAGCAGCACGGGATGTTGTTGCAGGTGACTTTCTTTTTGCCTGGCTACACTTTCTATCATGGATATGTATCACTTGTACAACTTTTACTGTTTTTCCCTTCTCCAGATGGGAGGCCCAGTACCAAGGCTGCTGCAATCTCAGGACAGAAACCCCGACACAGATACCAGCTGGGCCAGCTGGGAAGCATCTGTGACCTGTACCTGGTATGCTTCTGGAAGGCGATCTCCTGCGGTGTGGACAGGGGCAAGATGATCAGCAGCGAAAGCAGGGGCAGGGTGAAGCGCTGGTCGGCGTACCAGGGCCATAGGGCAGGCGGGGTGCCGGATAGGAGGTAGTCGCACACTGGGGAGACACAGGGAGGAGCTAGGCCACAGAGAACCAGGTGGCCACGATGTTCCAGCTCCAGCCTGGCCCTCGAACCCTGGGTGGGGCTGGACATCAGCCCTACATCAGCCCAGTGAGCTGAGGAATGAGATGACAAGTAAGACGGCAACAACTCGCGTGCTCCCAGGAAGAAAAGACCCAGATGCACAAATTCATTCGCTTGTCCTGTTCTGCTCTGGGATCCAGAAAGAATAAACTGTCTGCCTTGCGGCACTTGCATGCTAGCCAAAGACTCCCTTTGTTTCATTCAGGAACTCAACAGGTGTCTGTGGTCAAGGTGGGGCCTGGAGTAGATTTTTGGTTATGATGTGGAGGGAGAGCTGGGCTGCTCTGACTCAGTGCTGTGGGTCTCTGTTGCTGCACACAACATGCCACCCCAAAATGCAGCAGCTTAGAACCACCGTGTGCTCCTGTGTCATGGATTGGAGGTGAAGCTGCCAGCCTACTCCACGAGGGGTCGACTGGGGTCACTTGGCACATCTGAAGGGTCCTGGACGAGTCCTCCTATACCTGGCACCTGATGAGGATATTTGGGTCCTCCCTGTAGCCTGGGGGACTCTCCATGGAGACTCCCTAGCAGGCTTGTCCAGCTTCTTCCACGGCAGCTTGGGGACCCCAGAGACCAAGGTGAAGGACAAGCCAGGCCCAGGATGAACGTGGCATCCCATCTGCCACACTGTGCTGGACAAAGCCATCCCAGGACCTAGCCGATTCAAGGGCAGGGACACAGACCCCACCATCCTCTCAGTGGAAGGAGCTTCAAGGAATCTGGGGCCATTTTTCTTCTGCCACAGTAAGATGGACAATTTGGAGCTGATCTAAGAGGTACGATGGGCTGGCGGGGGGCGGGGGGAAGCAAAGGGGAGCTGGCAGATGGCCCGAGCTGGAGCCCCTGGGAGCCATTCAGGCGAGGTGGTCCCTGGCATCCTGCTGGAGAGTGGAGGCTGAGGTGTGCGAGGTGGCCCACAGCCCACTCAGGACCATGCATCGTGTGACACGAACCCTTCTTTGTTCTTGTCAAATATGCAACAAGGCCAGCCACGTAAAGAAATGAATGCCTGGGAGAACAGCTGTTTCTCCTGAAGGAGTGAGCCCAAGAGAGGTCACACACAGTGGCACATGTGTGGCATGGCCAAAGCCACCAAGAATACGCACATGCCTCAAGGGTGCACAGAGATGGGGGGGTGCATCTTAGACCTCCACGCAGTGTGGGAGGGGGTGTAAGCCCTCTCTTTTGAGCAGGAGTCTTGCTCTATCGCCCAGGCTGGAGCAAGATGGTACGATCATAGCTCGATCATAGCTCACTGCAGCCTCGACCCCCTGGGCTCAAGTGATCCTCCTGCCTCAGCCACCAAAAGTGCTGGAATTATAGGCAAGAGTCATCTCTATCTGGCCTAAGCTTTCTCATCCATCTGGACTGCCTGCAGCCAGGAACCCAGTTCTACCATTGAGACTACAGCAGCTTCCTCCTAAACCCAACATTTCTAGGACATTCCTTGAGGTCCTCAGCACAACTGACACAAGGCCACTTGTACCCAGCTCATGCAGTGACTTCCCCAAGCACTCCAGCCTCTGTGCAGTACCTCCATCCGAGAGCTTGAGTTTGCTTACAGAAAGACGCACCCTAAACACCTTACCAGAAACACACAAGCAACACACTCTCCACCCCAGTCAATCCGCCCAGAGCTGGGGTGGCTCATGTCCTATGCAGCTCTGTGACTAGTCAGGGTGCTCTACCACTAAGCCTCAGAATCCTTCTGAACACAGCAACACTACCAGGTCACTCTAGTTGAAACTTGAGATGAACTACTTGCCACTGTGGTCAGGGCATTTTTTGTGCCCAGTTATCCACCAGGAGATTCTGATATGCCAACTTCAGTTCTTTTTGGTATGAGACCGTGTTTACCAAGACATGGCAGCCTTTAATTTTAATATCCCACATTCGGGGCCTTTTCATTCATGGGCCAAGAGACAGAGAGAAGAAACAAATGGCAAAATGGCAGACCTAAATCTAACCCTATCAATCATTACATTCCAATTAAAAGTCTAAACATTCTAATTAAAAGTCTGAGATTGTCAAGTTGGATAAAAAAGCAAGACCCGACCATATGCTGTCTACGTGAAATGCATTTTAAAATCCCAACCACAGTTAGCTTCAAAGTAAAAAAATTAATGCCTGTAATCCCAGCACTTTGGGAGGCTGAGGTAGAAGGATCATTTAAGCCCAGGAGTTTGAGACCAGGCTGGGCAACATAGTGAGACCTTGTCTCTACAAAAAAAAAATTTTTAATTAGCCAGGTGTGGTGGTGCACACCTGTAGTTCCAGCTACTCAGGAGGGTGAGACAGAAGAATCACTTGAGCCCAGGAGGTCAAGTCTGCGGTGAGCTATGATCATACCACTGCACTACAGCCTGGGGAACAGAGTGAGACCCTGGCTCAAAAAAAAAAAAAAAAAAAAAAAAAAGAACAAGAAGAGAACTGCTATACAAACTCTGAAGCTGGAGTATCTCTAGTAACAGCCGAGGAGGTAGATTCAATGCCAGAGATAAAGAATATTTCATAATAGAAGGATGTACCTAATCACAGAGCTTCAAAAACCATAAACAAAAGGTGGACAGAATTAAAGGGAGAAACAGGCACATCTGCATTTAAGCTGACAACTGTAACTCCACTTTCTTAGAGATGGATAGAATATGGAAGAGCTGAACAGAGTTGTTGACCACCTTGACCTAGTGGACATTTCCAGCAACACTGTAGCCAGCAACCACAGAAGATACCTCCTCTAAGAGCATGTGGAATTCTCTCCAAGACAAATCATAGATCAAGTCTCAATGGATCTCAAGAGACTGAAATTACAGAGCATGTCCTCAGACCACAATGCAATTAGGGTAGAAGCCAAGCAGGGATCTAGAAAACTCCCAAATAATTGGAAATTAAGGAACACAATTCTAAACATCACAGGAGTCAAAGAAGAAACCACAGCAAAAATTTAGCAAATAATTTGAATGGAATGAAAACGAAAATAGAACATGTCAAATTTGGGAAGATGCAGCCAAAGCAGTGCTCAGAGGGATAGTCTTAGTCGGAAACTAAGGGCCAAGGTTGTAGGGGCCAAGGAGTCTCAGCCAACTTAAAGGTGTTGGCTATCTACCAATAGGGGCTTCTTGCTATTGGCTCCATTCCTGATGTGAAATGGGTTCTCTCCATTGGACTCTCCAGTGGAGAGAACCGGAGAGTCCAATGGCTGCAATAGATACTCCAGGGTGGCTGCAGTATCTTCCCGTCCTGTGCTGCTAATCAATTCCAAGCCTGCCTCCCCACCCTGCTAGGAGTGTGGTATGGTCTCAGCCTCTACTGTTCCCTCAGGGCCCAGGCCACATCCTGCTTATCATGTCCTATCATGTGTCTCACATCCTGCTTATCAACCAGAGGCCCCACGGGTCATAAGGGGTTCTGTGCCCTAGGTCACCCAACTCCAACGAAGGTACTCACGCTTCTCCAGTTGGTCCCCGATCACCCTGAGGAAGGCCACGGAGATCATGAGCAGGTTGATGAGGAAGCAGGCCTCACACAGCTTCCCAATGGTGGGGCCGCACAGCCCCCCGACCACGCCCTGGTATGTGGTCTGGCCGCTGATGGCAGCAGCATAGCCCAGGATGACCAGCCCGCTGATCAGGAAGACCAAGGAGACCTGTGGAGCAGAACCCTGGATCTGGGGTGCGCCCGCAGTCTGCCCATCCCCCACACCCTCCACATGGCCTCTGTCCTCAGAAGCCAGGGCTGTTGGCAGCCTGGAAGGCTCTGCTGGATCAGCCTCCAGCCCCTCACCTGTCTGAAATCAGAGTCTGACAACCTCCCTGGCTCAAAGGCTACGACTCTGGGACTCTAATGCCATCCTGCCCCAGGGGGACAAGTGAGGCATAAGAGACCCCAAGAGTTTAACTTGCTCTCCTAAAGTCGCTTGGATGGTGGGTGGGAGCTAGGGTAGAGTGGGCACAGCTGGGCTCAGGCTCTAACTCTGCTGCTTGCCTGCTGTGTGGCAGGAGGCAGACTGTCAACCTCTGCTCTTCCATCTGTAAAATGGGGACTCCCACCAGGCGTGTTGTGACATCAGGATAAATGCTCAAGAAATGCCGCTCTCTCTAACTCAGCTTAAGTATTTTCCCAACATTACGAGAGTTGAAAGAATCTTACTGCAAACAGACATTGTGGGTCCCCAGCCCTAGACTGTCCCAACAGGCACCTGTCCTCACTCGACCCCATCTCCATCTGTCATCAGCCCATCTTAATTTGGATGTACTTTGCAGCAAGATGCAGACATCAGTGTGCCTCCCCTGGGACACCCTGGCGTGCCCATCACTCATCAGAGCTGGAGGCTTTGCCACAGACTTCTTCCCTCTTGTGGATGAAACTGACATATAACGAGATACCCAGAATCACGCATGCCACTGGGAGAGGAGTGCCAAATGCACACGTGCAACCCAGGACCCCACCAACACACAGAACATCACCACACCGGACAGTCCTGCGGGTCCTTCCCAGCAGCATCTGCCTCTGTCCCATCCCCAGCAGGAACCTTGGACCGAGTAGTTTTCTACTTCACATATCTTGTACCTGGCTTCTCGCACCCACTGTTAGCTTGTGAGTTTCCTCCGCACCATGTGAGCTGGCTAAATAGCTACCTCTGCTGACTGAGTCCACTGTACAGAGACCACACATTGCCTGTCCCCCAGCCTGGCCCCCAGAACCTGGGACTGTGGCTTACTGGAAGCAGTTTTTGCAGATGTCAATAATGAAAATGTAATGACATGAGAAAGGGTCTTTGCTCGTGTCATGAAGGATCCAGAGATGAGGTCATTTTGGACCATCTGGGCAGGCTCTAAACCCGGTGACAGGTGTCCTTATAGAGACAGAAGAGGAGGAGGCAGAGATGGGAGTCTGCGGCCACAAGCCAAGGCCGTCTAGAGCCACCAGGATATGGAAGAGCCTTTAGGAGTCCTGCCATGTAGGACGGGCCTCCAGAACTGTGAGAAAATACACTTCTATTGTTTTAAGCTCCCCATTTTGTGGGAATCTGTGACAACAGCCACAGGAAACAGATACCTGCAACTACACAATATTGAGGAGATGGGGGTTCTCCAAGGTCCCTCTCGCCCAGACTCCAACCGCCGGGCAAATGCAGAAAACAGCTGTGGTGGAAGGCACAAGTTATGGCTGGGCAGTGAGCCATCCCTGGGACAGGGTCATCTCAAGAGGGACCTGTGCCTCTGGGCAGCAGGATAGCAAGGAGCCCTGGCTACCCACGCCAGGCCCGACCTCTTCGCAGCTCCCAAGAGAGAGTCAGTCTTATTTTCTTCAAATGTCACTAAACTTCTAGCTCTAACAGGGGCGGCAGGGACTTCAACCTCCACCCACTGATCCCGCGGTGCTGGCCACGTCTCAACGCCCCCTGTGCAGAAGCCTCACTGGCTAAGAGGCTCCCCCGAGTCTCCCTTCTATCACTCTGGCGGTACCCACCAGCCCTGCTCCCATCTCCCTGGCACCACTTGGAAGGGAGTTGCCAACAGCCAGCCAGCTCTTTCTCCGGGTCTGAGTTTTCTGTTTTTTGAGTCGGAGTCTCACTCTGTCGCCCAGGCTGAAGTGCAGTGGTACACTGCTCACAGACACCGCAGCCTCAACCTGCTGGGCTCAGGCGATCCTTCCGCCTCAGCCTTCCACGTAGCTGGAAATACAGGCAAATGCCACCATGCCCTGCTAATTTTTTTATTTATTGTAGAGATGAAGTCTTGTCAAAGTACCCAGGCTGGTCTTGAACCCCTGTACTCAGGCAATCCTCTCACCTTGGCCTCCCAAGGTGCTGAGATTACAGGCTTGAGCCTCCGTGCCCAGCCTGGAGTTTTCATTTATTCATGTTCGGGGTGCCCTCTCCCTACATCTGCTGAGGGCAGGGATCTTTATACCATCCTGTACAAAGCAACCATGTCCCAGAAGCAAGTTAGATATGCAGTCTCAGGCCCACCCTCAGCCGCTGGATCAGCACCAGCATTGTAGGAGATTCCCATGCACGAGCTTAGGGAGCAGCCCCACCTCTCTCTGGCTCACCCCCTCCTACTACCCCCAATCGGCCTCGACCCTAACCCCAGCCCCACTGCTCCATTGTGAGCCCTCTCTTGTTTGAGATTGGGCTTCTGCCTCACTGTTCCTTCTGCAGCAGCCTTACTGCTACACTGGTCCAAACACAAGCATGCCGTCCCTCACGTGCACCTCCAGAAGCTCCTGCCATTTCTGACGGGGCTCAGCTCAAAGAGAGGCCTTGGCTGACCACCCTGTGTCATATCATGACCCCCCTCAAAGAGATACAACACCCCCAGTATGATCCACCTTTTGAAACTATTTGACTATGTGTATCTTGTCTGGCTTCCCATTAGAACAAGGCTTCATGAGGGCAGGGACCACACTGTCCTGTCTGCTCTACACCGGGCACAGAGCAAGGGTGGCACGAGATACCCTAGACCCTACACAGAGTGCGGGCGGCAGTCTCTACGGGGCCATGAAGGGCCCCATGGCCCACAATGGCTGGAACACAGCTGTTATTGGCTGGCTGCCATGGGATGTGTGAGATAAAGCCGGCCACAGAGCTTACTGCAAATGCAGGTCCCCATCAATCCGGGGAAAGATCTTAGAAAATCACATGAAGCTGTGCTCAAGAGTGGTGCCTCCACCAGGGAGGGACAGCCTCTGCACTTCCTTGGAAGGGACTCCAGACTCGGCACCCGCTGGCAAGGAGAGCTGAACACTCTGACACCACGCGAGACCTGGCCCAGCTCTGGGGGTGGAGAGGTGGGGGGGGGGCGGGGATGGGCACCAATTTTAGGCTGGGTCTGCATGTCGGGTTTCGGCTTTAGGGACGGAGCAAGACCAGCAGACAAGAAAGAGCCACTGGCCAGAAAGTGCTCAGAGCCAGCTCCTTCCAGGCTGGTGTGCTGGATTCAGAGACATTCTCCGTGGTGGCTTCTGGAGACCTAAGAGAGCAGGGGATGTTCTCTGCCCAGGGCTGCAGCAGTGGGATTATCTTCCCTGCTCGTGAGCTGAGCAAAATGAACATGCAGTCCCAGAGGCATGGCTCCCAGGACAGGCGGCTCTGCAGAAGCAGCGTGGAGAATCCCACCCAGACACACCAACTCCACCTCCCACCCGCCCCAGGAGCCCCCTGAAGTGCTTCCTGGACTTACCAGCTCCACCAGGAAGGCGGGGGCCATCCCACCGGCTTTGTAGAAGGCCCAGGGAAAGTTGAGCAGGCCGGCGCCCAGGGCAGACTTCAGGAGGATGAAAACGGCCCCCGTAGAGGACAGAGCAGGGGCGGTCACGGGGGGCTTTTCTGGAGGGCCGACGCTTCCTGGGGTCTGTCCCTCCATAGCTGGAGGCAGCGGAGGGGTACAAGGCAGCCTGCCCACGTCCTTCGCTCCCTGGCTTCCAGGTTCAAGCTATCACTACTGAAGCCAGTCAGGTTTCTCTCTCTGACTCAGTCAGAGCGTCCATCCCACCTCCCGAACCAGTTGTCCCTGCTTCCTCAACCTCGGACCCCCCTTTTCCAAACTGTGATGTGTTCATTTGTCCCATGACTTCTGGTCCCCACCTGACTTTCCATCCCGTTTAACTCCAAGGTGACCCTCTGCCCTTCCCCTCGTCCGCTCCCAAACCTCCAACCTCCTCCTCCCCACTCACCCCTTGCTTCCAGCCAAACTGTGCCCCAACTTTCAGTCCTTACCACCAGATCCAGTCTCTACGGTGCCAGACAGTCCTGGGACATCAAGGACGTCCGGAACAGGACTTGGGTCACGCAAGGTGGTTTAAATGCATGTCTTGGGCCTGGGGTCAGGGGGGAGATAATAGCTCGGCCAGGGGTGGGTAAATGGGTCATTAATTACAATTACGGGAGCCCCAGACAGCATGTGGCAGGGTCAGGTCCCCAAATCTAGGGGGCAGCGACAAGTGGTCAGGGCCATCTGCCCCAGGAACCCGCAGCTTTCGACACTTCTGCCTGAGCAAGGGCTTCTTAAGGCTCCCGCCCCCCACCCACCCCATGCAGGCTCCTCCCCAGGGGTGGGGCTTTCTCAGGAAGCCCGGCTGGGAGCAAGGTGGGAGGCATCTGGTCTCACCCAGCGCCCTGGCATCAGTTTCCTCAGTGCCTCCACCCCCAGATGCTTCTCTGAGGCCCCCAGTCTGAGGGGGTGAGGGGATGAGAAACACACCGAGCTCAGTCTCACTTGTTGGCGGGGTGTGATCTCTGAGTCCAGTTCCCTCACCTGCAGAAGGGGGTCCATAGCCAGCCAGGCCTCCTCCAGGTCCCATTACCCTCCTCCCTGCTCCAGGGGGTGCTCCTCAATGTTGAAATGCGAAGTCTGATTCCTTCCACCATGGGTGGGGCCCAAAAGTCCATCTTTCTAACAAGCTTGGGGGAGGCTGCTGCGGGCCCCACACTTCAAGGAGAGACACCATCTCTCCAAGCAGACATGTGGCCAGCTAAGACAGCAGAATGTCAGAAACAGCCCCATCCTGGAAAACAGGCACGTGAAGGTCAAATCTTGAATCTGAGACTGCTTAATCTTAGGACGTAGGCTTCCCCTCACCCACCTTCTCAGACTTCAGTTTGCAGAATCCCCTGGAGGGCTTGTTCACACTGCCAGACCCAGAGTTTCTGATTCAGTTGGGCCAGGACCAGGCCTGAGAATCTGCATTTCTAGCTAGTTCCCAGGTGACAGTGATACTGCTCTCTGGCACCTCTCCTTGGAGAACAGCTGCTTTAAGTTCAACATCTTTGGTGCCCAGAGCCCCGCCTCATGCAATCAGTCCTTATCTGCTGAATACTAGATCAGCCCAAGAGGCTTTACTCCATCTGGTTTTTTAACGGTCTAACCCCTGACTTGTGCTACCTCCTGACGAGGGGTTCGTTTATACCTTTGTGGTTCTGCACAGCAGGTGCTCGGTAAATGCGTGACCAGCTGAGTGACCAGCTTCTCGGCATAGATAAACGAAAAGGGAGCCGAGATTGTGGTCAGGAGCCCAAGGGAGATGGCACTCGTCCTGCGGCCACCACCATGGGAAGGTGCCACTGAAAACCTGGCCTTGCATAAGTTCACACGATTCCCAAGGGGGCCTCCCCACATCCCCACTACACAGAGCAGGAACTGAGCTCAGGCAGGTTGAGCACATAGCTCAAATGTCATGGCTGGCAAGTGACAAGACTGGGATTGGCCCCCAAGTTGGTCTCCTCTCAAAAGCTGCAAGTCATGCTGCCTCCCCACCCCCACACTGACTCTTCCAGGGCCCAGGATGGAGGCACCCAGTGAGCGTGTGTGTGAGTACGCACACATCAGAAGAAAGGCGTTCGATTTCCCCTGCATTGGGCTCCCGTGGCTGCTATAACACAGTGCCACAGACCTGCTGGCTTAAAACAGCAGAAA
>CAUYQG010039395.1:0-23323 GCA_963574415.1 Tarsius wallacei | reverse complement strand
TACATAAAGAACTCAACATCAAGCCGGGCCCGGTGGCTCAGTCTGTAATCCCGCGCCTTGGGAGGCTGAGGTGAGTGGATTGCCTGAGCCCACGGGTTCGAGACCCGCCTGGGCAGGCGAAACCTCATCTCTACAATAAATTTAAAAAAATTAGCCGGGCATGGTAGTGCACGCCTGTAGTTCTGGCTACTCGGAAGGCTGAGGTGGAAGGATCGCCGGAGCCCAGCAGGTTGAGGCTGCGGTGGCCAGAAGCGGCCACTGCACTCCAGTCTGGGCGACGTAGTGAGACGCCAACTCAAAAAAAAAAAAAAAAAGCACTCTTTTTCTCTCCTACCTTTAATGGGGAATAATTGGCATAAATAAAGTTGTATATACTTAGGGTGATAATTTTGTATATGTATACATTGTGAAATGATTACCAAAATCAAGCTAATTAATCATCCATCACCTCATAGAGTTACCTCTTTTTTCCAGTGAGAACATTTAAAGATCTCTCTTAGCAAATTTCAAGTATGCAATAGAGCATTACTAACTACAGTCACCACACTGTACAATAGATTTCCCAGAACTTACTTGTCTTTTTTTTTTTTTTTGAGTCGGAGTCTCAATCTGCTGCCCAGGCTGGAGTGCAGAGTGCAAGTGGCACGCTCCTGGCCACCGCAGCCTCGACTTGCTAGGCTCAGGCAATCTTTCTGCCTTAGCCTTCCAAGTAGCCGGAACTACAGGTACGTGTCACCATACCTGGCTAATTTTTCTTGATTTATTGTAGAGATGAGGTCTCGCCAAGTCGCCCAGGCTGGTCTCGAACCTGTAGGCTCAGGCAATCCTCTCACCTTGGCCTCCCAAAGTGCTGGGATTATAGGTGTGAGCCACCACACCTGGCCTGGATTTCTTTCTTTTTTATGGCTGAATAATGTTCCATTGTATACATTTAACACATTTTCTTCATCCATGGACACTCAGATAGATTCCATATCTTGGCTATTGTAAAGAATGTTGTAATGAACATGGGAGTATAGAGATGTTGCTAACATATACTGATTTTGTTTCCTTTGAATATATACCACAAGTGGAATTGCTAGATCATATGGTAGTTATACTTTTACTTTTCTGAAAGATCTCCATCCTGTTTCCCATAATGACTGTACTAATTTACATTTCCATTAACAGAATACAAGGGTTCCCTTTTCTCCACACTTCCATTAACACTTGTTATCTCTGTCTTTTTGACAATAGCCACCCTAATAAGTATAAGGTCATATTTCCCACCTGGACAAAATGGTAAGACCTTGTCTCTACAATAAATAGAAAAATTAGCTGGGTGTGGTGGCATGTGCCTGTAGTCCCTAAGCCCAACAGGTCAACTGCATTCCAGCCTGGAAGACAGAGTGAGACACCAACCAAAAAGAACAAAAAAAAAAAGAAGAAAAAGGTAATATTTCATTATGGTCTTAATTTACATTTCCCTGATAATTTGTTTAATTCAAATACTTATTTATTATTTGTGTGTCTTCTCTTTTGCCTATTTTTAAATTGGAGTGGTTTTTTTTTTTCCACTATTGAACTGTATGAATTCCTTATGTATTTCAGATATTAATCCTTTATCAGATATATGGTTTGCAAACATTTTTCCCATTCCATTTTTCATTTTCTTGATTATTTCCTTTGCTATGCATAAGCTATTTAGTTTGATGTAGTCTCACTTATTTATTTTTACTTTAGTTGCCTGTCTTTGGGGAGTAAAATAAAAAAAAAACAACATTGTTAAGAGCAATGTTTCCCTTTGTTTTCTGCCAGGAGTTTTATGGTTCCGGGTCTTACAGTTAAGTCTTTAATATATTTCTAGTTCATTTTTGTGTCTGGTGAAAGATAAGGATCCAATTTCATTCTTTTGTATGTGAATTTCTAGTTTTCCCAGCATCATCTATTGAAGATACTATCCTTTCTCCATTATGCATTCTTGGTGCCTTTGTCAAAGATTAGTTGACCACATAGGTATGTGTTTCTTTCTGGGCTCACTAGTCTGTTCCAGGGTCTAGGTCTATGTGTCTGTTTTTATGTCACTACCACAATATTTTGATTACTACAGTCATATTTTAATTCTAATAATTTGTATAGTTCCTTCAAGCTTTTTTACATATGCAATTATATCATTTACCAAAAAGATACTTTTCTTTATTTACAATTTTTTCATCTGTTTTTTTTTTTTTTCTGTCTTGTTGTTTGAGCTAGGACCTTCAGTAAAGTGTTGAATATTGCCTGAGCCCGTGGGTTCGAGACCCGCCTGGGCAACTTGGTGAGACCTCATCTCTACAATTAAAAAAAAAAAAAAATTAGCCGGTGTGGTAGCACGTACCTGTAGTTCCTTCCAGCTACTTTGAAGGCTGAGGCGGAGGGATCGCCGGAGCCCAGCAGGTCGAGGCTGCGGTGGCCGGGAGTGGCCACTGCACTCTAGTCTGGGTGACAGAGTGAGACTCCGACTCAAAAAAAAAAAAAAGTGTTGAATATTGCTGCTATTAAAAGTGGGCATCTTTTGATCCTCTTGATTAAAAAACACTTTTAATGTTTTTACCACTGAGAACAATATTTGCTGCAGGTTTTTTTAGACACAATCCTGAATTTTCTAAGACTTTTTATCATGAATGGTGATTGCTTTTCTTGTACCTTGTACAATTGTTATATGCATTGTTCTTCTTTACTCATGTTGTAAATACTACCAATAGGCTTTATAATGCTGAACCAACTTTGCATGATGTCATGTTTTTGTTTTCTACATTGACATATTTGGTTTGCTAATATTTAGTTTGAAATTTCTGCCTTTATGTTTGAGACTGACCTGTAATTTTCTTCTTTATTGCCCAAATTTTTAGTCTCAAGTTACACTCACCTCATAAGTTGGAGATGCTGATATTTACTAAAGTATATAAAACTGAAATTACCTAGTTCTTAAATTTTGGTAATAATTAACTTGGTACAATATCTGGACCTGGTGCTTTCTTTTTGAAGTAGTGAAACAAATTCTTTAACAGAGTCTATTCAGGTTTTGCATTTATTCTTAACTCAGTTTTATATTTTTCTATGAATTTATATTTTTCTATGAATTTTTCCATTTCACTTAAGTTTTCAAATTTATTAACATGAAACTGTTCTTAACAGTCTCTTATTATTACTTTAATTTCCAGTGACATCTAATTATGTCTTCTTTTTCATTACTAATATTTCTATTCCTAATATTTCTCTTCAACTTTTGGCTTAGATAAGAAAGTTTTTGCTAATATATATTGTCTATATAATTAATTTTATTATATACCTTTACTTCCTTCCTCTATTTTCATTGGGTTCTTTTGTACTTTATGCAACTTCTTAAGGTATATGCTTAATTCATTCATTTTCAGCCTTTCTTCTTTTCTAATAGGAGCATTTTTTTTTTTTTTTTTTTTCAGTTGGAGTCTCACTCTGCCATATAGGCGAGAGTTTGGTGGCATGCTCACAGCCGCTGCAGCCTCGACCAGCTGGGCTCAGGTGATCCTTCCGCCTCAGCCTTCCAAGTAGCTGGAATTTCAGGCACGTGTCACCATGCCTGGCTAATTTTTTGATTTATTGTAGAGATGAGGTCTCGCCAAGTTGCCCAGGCTGGTTTTGAACCCAGGGATCAGACAATCCTCTCACCTTGGTCTTCCAAAGTGCTGGGATTATAGGCATGAGCCACCACGCCTGGACTTCTAATAGAAGCATTTTAAGGACACAAATTTCCCCATGTAGGTATGCCCTACAAGTTCTCAAAAACAGTTTTCTAATTATTACTCAGTTGTAAATATTTTCTAATTTCAATTAAGGTTTTCTTTTTGCTCCATATATTATGTAAAAATATGTTTTTAAATTCTCAATAGTGCCTCTTTGTTAATAGTTTCTAAGTTAATTTTATCGTGGTCAGAGATGGTGTTCTATCTATGATCATATTCTTTGAAATTTGTTGAGGTTTGTTTAACGCCTAATGTGGTCGTTTCATAAATACATTATGCATGTTTGATAAAAATGGGTATTCTGTGGTTCAATGTTCAGAGTATGTTCATTGGTTCAAGGTTGTTAATTGTTTCATTCATATCTTCTATATCCTTTTTATCTGCTTAATCAATTAATAAGAATGGTGGATTTAAGTTCTCCTCTGATGGTAGATTTACCAATTTTTCTTTAGTTCTATTTTGCATGATATTTTAGAAACTGTATTATGTGCATACAGGTTTAGAATTTTATATGTTTAATAAATTGAAACTTTAGTCAATATTCACTAGTCATTTTTATCTTTAGTAACATTTTTGCCTTAAAGGTTATTTCATTTGATACTAATAGCCTGCTCCAGCTTACTTTTCAGTAGTATTTATCTTATATACCCTTTTCCTTCCTTTCATTTTTGATTTTCTGAGGTCTTATGTTTTACGAATATAATTTATAAATAGTATATGAGGCCAGACACAGGAGCTCATGCCTACAATCTCAGCACTTTGGGAGACCGAGGTGAGAGAAATGTCTGAGCCCACAGGTTCAAGACCAGCTTAGGCAACTTGGTGAGACCTCATCTCTACAATAAATAAAAAAATTAGCTGGGTGTGGTGGTGCATGCCTGTAGTTCCAGCTACTTGGAAGGCTGAGGCAGAAGGGTCACCTGAACCCAGCAGACCAAGGCTGCGGTGTCTGTAAGTGTGCCACTGCACTCCAGCCTGGGCGACAGAGTGAGACTCCAACTCAAAAAAAAAAAAAAAAATAGTATATGAATAAAATTTTTAAAAATCCAGTCTTACAATAGTTGATTGTGACTAATATCTAGCATTTCTTTTGTGTTGCTTCATTTTCTATTTTTCAAAAAAATCTCTTAAAATTTTCTAAATTAGTTGCAAACATTTTATGGATGGAGAAAATTTACATCCACATAAATTTTCAGTTTCTCTTTAAAATTTCTATGTAACACATAAGCCTACATTCTCACATGACACACAGTGGTTGAAATTGACAGAATCTACTACAAGCTATTAAGGCAAAATAAGCAAGAAACCACTAGTCTGGGGTTGTTTCTATACCAGAAATCCTCACACAAACACATCAAAACTTAACTTACAGGCATTCCTTGTAACTGATTAAGTTTGAATGGCACTTCAGCCAATTACAGATAGCCACCTAGCAAATCTGTTATGTAACTAGAGACCTCCCATTGAACCATTCCCAAATAAGGCCTAGCTGTAGCCAATCAAGTAATTTATTTATTTTGCTTCCATGTTCAGCCTATAAAAGAACACTGCCCACATTGCTGGAGCAGAGTTTTCTGAATCTCTTGCAGTTTTGAGTGTTGCCCCAGTCGTGAATTCTGCTTTGCTCAAATAAACTCTGTTAAATTTATTTTGTCAAAATTTCTCTTAACAAAATGAAGAGGGAGAAGGCAAGAAACATCGGTTGCTGTAAGACTAATGAGAAAGAAGCACATTCAAGGGACACTTCAGAGATGGAATTAGGTTGCCAACTAAATGTGCACACAAAGGGATGATAATGATGATGACAATTTTTCTAGCTCTACCCACTAGGTGAATGGTAGATTTCTAGAGAACAGAGGTGGGGAGAGTTGGTAAGATAATAAACCACTCTTCTGAGAGGAAGATCAATGAGATCTCTGGGCGAAGCTGTCTGGAAAACAAATAGAAATAAGGTGTGGAGCTCAGGGGAAAAGTCACCTCTGGAGATATACTGAGGCAACTCTGGCCAAAAGTAAAAGAAGGTCAATGGTAGAGCATGTCAAGTGAGAAGTCAAAAGGGTAAGAGCAGAACTGATGCTCAAGGGTCAGCAGAGAAAAAGATGCCCACATGGAGTAGTCAGACCAAAAGAAGGATAACCAAAAGAACGAAATCTTGGAAAACAGAGTTTCAAGATCAAATGCCAGAAAGCATTAATGACAGCAAAAATAGAACAAAATACTCAGCTGGCAACTGAGGGCGAATGGTAGCTTGGGACAGAGGAATGAATGAGGGTAAGAAAGATGATACAAAAGGGCAAACATCTGTTCCAGGAACTTTGCAAAAATGAAAAGCAGAGGAAAACATTAAACTAAAGAATATTGTGTGTCTTATGCCACACTCCTGGGTTCATTTCCCAGTCCCATGCTTGTAGGCTTTCTGCTTTCTTTTTTTATATAGTTTGTTTTTTTGTTCTACATTTTCTGTTCAGCATTTGTCTATAACCAGGCATTACTCTTAATTTTGTCATAGTCATTTGGAATTTCTATTCCAGTTAACAAAGTTCTATGTTCTTTCTCCATTTGTTGATACATTCACTCAAGTCATGGGTAAAAACAGTAAATATTCCCAAAGTTTATCATCTCTTCTACCTCTTCTTTCAATTACTAAATATGCCACTATGAAGTTCAAATAAGCAACTACTAGTCTAGAGTTGGTCCAGTTCCCAATCACAAGTCCACTGCCTACATCTAAATCACGTGGGGAATTTGAATCTTCAAGGTTGGGGTCTTTTCCAACCAGCGAGATTCCTGGATCCCTAGGCCCTGAGTATCCGATGTAGACCTGAGGTGGGTGCCAGAGAACTGTATTCTTTATAAAGAGCTCCAGGAAATTCTGATGTACAGTCAGGTTTGGAAGTCACTGCTCTGAATCTTAGTTTGTTGATTTACTGGTATGTTACAAGAAATTAGTAGCGAAAGTCTTGCTAGAGTATGGTATTGCTTTACAGAGTTCTTGGAAGATAGAAACAAAAAGTAAGTTCTGTCAGAGAATATAAGGGAGAATTACCCTAGTTTTCTTAACACAAACAAATAGCCCTTTAGCAGGAGTGTTACAGCAACAGTGAAGAGGCACAGGGAGGAAGCTAATTTCTTCGGCACTGAAGGCCCAAACTATCCAGGCACTTTATGAGAAGCCAATGCATATTAGATCAATTATTATCACACCTCTAGGAGATTTCAAAGGACTGATCTCATGCCTTCTTTGCTTTCTTCTCTTTCTTTTTCAAAAACCCACCAGCAGATCTGCCTTTTCACGGAAAGAAAAAATTATCACATCATATACTTTAAATTTTTATCTTCTACAAGGCCTTAAGAGTGCATATAAAATGTATGTCATGTTGATATGTAAACCTTAAAATGACAGGGATGCAATCATTTACCATCTTAACATGCTAAATCAGATCTCACACAGACTCAGACTAAAAAAGAAACTACATGTGCTAATGCTCAGGTTTTATTCCAAATCATCACCCTGATAGTCTTATCTTAATTGCTTGAATTAGGCAAAGTTTCAGAAGAATATGCCAACAGGTCTTCCTAATTTTATTTGTTTAAACAGTACTTACTAGTAATGATAACTACCAAATGAACAAATCTAAAATAATTTTTAGAAATCATAAAACAAAAACTCTATTTTTCATTGTATACATATTGTTAGCCAGAAACTGGAAGAGATACAACCAAAAATCATGAGCTCCAGATGAGATGAAACAGGAAATATACGCTGCCCACCAGGAAGTATTCTCAAACAAGGAAAATAAATCACCGCCACCAAGCGACCTCAACCTCATCAAGCCTGTGGATCTACCAGTTTACAGAAAATACAGGGGCTAGAAGAACAGGTTAACACCACCATGCAGATGCAGCCAGTCACAATCAACTGTGGGAAATTCCAGGGGACACTTGACCCTGTTTTTTCAATACGTAAATAGAAAAAAAGATTTGGGAGAGGGTAACTGTAGGTTGAAAGAGATGTTCATCTGTGGTAAAGGGAATCAGCCAAATGCAGTGAATATGTGGGCAAACCTTATTTGGACCCTAATTTGAACAATTTGAACAATGAAATAATTGAAGAGACATTCAAAAAAGTTTGAAGATGGACTAGATATTTCATGACATTAAGAAATTTGTCTTTAAGGGAACTCGGCTCATTAAAAAAAGTCATTTCCTTTTAGAGCTATATATACTGAATCATTTATATATAAAAGTATACAGAGGGTACCAAAAATGTATATACATTTTAGGAAAGGAAAAAACTGTATTAAAATTGTAATACTCACTATTTCCTGATAACAAAAATGAATACAAGTCACATTTGACTTGTTAAATTACACATTGCTACCATAATTCAATTCAATTTTGAAAAGTAAATACATAGATAGTATCTCTTAAACTGTGTGTACATTTTTTGGCACTGCCAGTATAATGTCCAGGATTTACTTTAAAATAGTCAAGGTTGAGAGTAGATTAACATACAGATGAAGTAACATTGGCCATATATTATTTGAAAATGTGATGCTGGTGACAGATAAGTGGGGATTTATTATATGATTCTATTTTGTACATATTTGAAATTTCTCATAAGTTGTAAAAAATGAAAGTAAAGATTCTTTTGAAGACTTATTTTTAAAAAGGAAACACCATCATCTGATAAAAATATTTAAAAAACCTTAAAGATGATGCATTTTTTCTTTTAAATATTTATATTAATATAGTCCCTCCTGCAAAGTGTCAGAACATAAATCATGATTAAAACTTGCTTTTCTAGGTAATTTACTAACTCTGAAAATAACATTTTGTAAACAATGCAAAAGTATCCTTTGTTATGTTGTGAACAGTAAATATAATCTTGAGAGTAATTTTTCTAAGTAGACAACAATTCAAAGGAAATATAAACAAAAATGATCTAATAGGTGACTGTAAAGCTCTTATCTTCCTTAAGCCTAAATTAAGAACCCTATTGTAGAAAAAGAACAATAACTTCACCTTGAGATTCTTTAACTACTGACAGCCCAAGTTGAAAATATAGATTATATATATAGTTATAAATATGTACACTTTAGAGACTCAGGCCACATTACCAACCTGTTAAACACTGGAATAAAAAATGCACCATCCTTTAAAAATACAGCCTTGTAGCAAATAGTTCACATCTCTAAAAGCAGAATCTGGGAAATCTGGCATGTTGAGATAAAGGAAACCCTCCTGCTAAAAACAGACTGGGTAAAAGAAGAAACAAGTTTAACTATGCAGCTGAGCCCAAAAGAAACAGAACTATCAAGAAAATACCAGGAACAGGAGAGAACTTAAAATAAGAGTAGGGGACCAATGAGCTGACACTCCAATGGCCTATAGAGAAGCATCAGATCAGGTGCACAGGCAAAGACTAAAGTTGCATCCTGCCTGTATCTGCCTCTCCAGGATCTTTGTGCCCACCCACCACCAGTACACACAGCTCTGTCACTGCATGAAAACCTAGTTCCCCTTGACTTGTATATTTTTTCCTTTGGCTGTACACTAAGAATTTGCCATCCTCTGAGGCCCCACATTATGCTAAATCTCCCAGCTTCCTGGAGATTCATCCTACAGAACCACATTTCGTCATTGTTCTTCTGCTACTATTATATATCACATTCCAAATGCAAATATTTTCAAGGTACCACTCAGCTGTCAGCCCACTAAAGTTGAAGATGTCTCCAGTCACAACAGCTTTCTGTCTTCCGTTGTTTTGCTAGAAATTCCACATGATCTGAGGTTGTTGCATTTGACATTTGCAAATACCTGACACTTTACAGTACATCCGAGGGTCTCTGAGAAGGGATTCTGGAGAAAGCTGAGTTGCAGAGCAACAACCACACAAGCAAGAGCAAGAGTACACTGTATCTCCTTCTAACTCTGGCAAGCTCTGTCCTCCCTATTTTCTTCCAGGCCTTGTGAGTTTACCAGGTTTGTCTTCATCCTTTCTCAGAGCGCAGGTGTCTCCTTCCAACTCTCTTACCTCAAAGGTTCAGCACGAAGCCAACTATCACTTCTTTTCAGGATGTTCTTTTCTGGCCGCCTATACCTCCTGCCACCAGATCCCCCTCCCTCAGTCTTGCTCTGTGGTCTCCCCAGCTGGTGCTATATGGGCCTGTTCCTCCCTACCACCTGCACCCACCTCTGGACACACTTCCACTCTGCTTATTTCCATCATTAAAACCCCTTCCCCATGCACTGTAACACTTTTGTCTCAGTTCTCTCCTCAAAGCACAGCTTCTCTAGAAATAAACAAATAAAAAACCAAAAAAGGAAAAAAAACCTTTTCTGGAATTAGAAGAAAATGAAAGATTCCTTAGAAATGGCAGCGATAGGCTGGGCTTGGTGGCTCAGCCTGTAATCCCACGCTTTGGGAGACCGAGGTGAGTGAAGTGCCTGAGCCTGTGGGTTCAAGACCCACCTGGGCAATTTGGCGAGACCTCATCTCTACAATAAATCAAAAATTAGCTCGGCGTGGTAGCGCGCGCCTGTAGTTCCAGCTACTTGGAAGGCTGAGGCTGAAGGATCACCGGAGCCCAGCAGGTCGAAGCTGCGGTGGCCGGAGCGGCCCTTGCACTCCAGTCTGGGCGACAGAGTGAGACTCCAACTCAAAAAAAAAAAAAAGAAATGGCAGCAATGCCAATGTTGTTAAACAAGTTTGGGCGGCACATCTTTGCCCAGGAATTATGTCAGTCAGTTCTAGCAAATGTCACATTCAGGGTGAGCTGTTACTGAGTTAGCAGTTTGGCAGCAGACTGGAGAGTGTATCTCTATAGATGTGAGGCATGCTGCTAAGTAGGGATTTTACTCTTTCTGACCTCAAACATGATCTTAGTAGGGATGTTCTAGTAACCAATGTGAATACAAAACAATGACATTTTTTCATTCTGTCCAAAACCAGGTATCCCTCTAATATTAATAGTCAAACCAGAGTCATCCAACTTGTGCTACTTGCATACCTACTATAGAGAAGTACTACGTGAGGTCCAGGGGGCGACAAGAAAAATGTTCTGCTCCTGAGAAACACAGCTGAAAGCAGAGAAAAAGGTAGAGAAGTGAAAGGTAGGTTGGTTACATTGTAAGAGCTACAACAAAGGCATGCATAGGGAACTGTGGAAGCCAAGAAAGGGCATAGCTAATTAAACAAAGGAAAGTAACAAACGAAATTGGGAGGAGGGAGATCCCCAAGGAAGACAACACCCAAGCAGCATCTTGAAGCATCAGGAGTATTCTGCTGAGACTGAGAATGGGAGGGCACTGCATTCATATCTGTGCAAAACCGCAACAAGTCCTGTTGGCTCCTAGGAACCCTGGTAGGGTAGCATGAGGCCTACACTTCAGAATGCAGAGAATAATAGGGAGAGATGGGAGATGAGCCTGGAGGGGTGAGCAAAGGAGGTCGGATTTTAACCTAGAGTAAACTTTATAACCTAAAGTAAAAGATTTTAAATGAGAGCTAGAGTCCCACTAGCATCCTTAGTCATACCTTGCAAATATTGGTAACTCACTATGGCTTTTCTGCATATGAAAACACTGACTATAATGATGATCGCTTTTCTCTTCGTTGATTTGGTTAAAATGGAAAAATTAGAGTTAAAAATTTTATGAAAGAGTTTAATTTAATATAAAACCATGGGGAAAAAATCTTTGGCAAAATCAATAGTACTTTATTAATTCATTAAAATCAGATGTTGTTAAGAACTTAAGATGACGTTTGCACTAAGGTAAAATTGAATCTTGATTTTAACCAGTAAACGCTAGCTTTGGTCCTGCTGGGAAGAAAAAAAAAAGTTCTATTAAAAGAATGGGAAGACAATTTCAAATTTACTACAAAGCCACAGTGATCAAGCCAGTGCAATACTGACATAAGAACAAACATGTAGAAATAGAATGAAGAGTCCCAAAATAAACACATTTACCATCAATTCCTTTTCAAAAAAGGTGTCAAGAAAATTATATATAGAACAGTCTTTTCAACAAATGGTACAAAACGCATGACTTGCACTCCTACTTCACACCATATACAAAATTCGCTCAAAATGAGTCAAAAAACCTAAATGTAAGAGTTAAAACCATAAAACTCTTAGAAAAAAACATAGATGTGCATTTTCACGATCTTGAATTAGGCAACTATTTCTTAAATATGATACCAA
This sequence comes from Tarsius wallacei, assembly GCA_963574415.1. NCBI lineage: Eukaryota > Metazoa > Chordata > Mammalia > Primates > Tarsiidae > Tarsius > Tarsius wallacei. The sequence goes on along the minus strand of CAUYQG010039395.1, from coordinate 11,373 downwards.
AAGTAAACCAACAACAAAAGAGACAAACACAATCAAAATGTAAAATATTTGTTTTTCAAAGGACACCATCAAGAAAGTAAAAACACAATTCACAAGAGGAGAAAATTTCTGTAAATCAAAATCATATATCTGATAAGGGACTTGTATCCAAGATACACAAGAACTCTCACAGCTCAAAAACAGACAAATGGTCCAATTTAAAACAGAGGCAAAGGATACAAACAGACATTTCTCCAAAGAAGATATATGAGTGACCAACAAGTATTTTAATAGATCAAAAACATCATTAGCCATCAGGTAAGTGAAAATCAGAACCACAGTGAGATATCAGGTCATGCTAACAGAAGGGCTATAATCACAAAGACAAACAAGTGTTGGTGAGGATCTGGAGAAAAGAAAACCCTCATACACTGGCAGGAATATAAAATTGTGCAGACACTTGGGAATCAGTCTGAAGTTCCTCAATACATTAAACACAGAGGTACAAAATGACCTAGAAATTCCATTCCCAGGTATATACCCATGACAAATGAAAACACACGTCCACCCAAAAACCTATACACAAATGTTCATAGTAGCATTATTCATGATAGCCAAAATGTGGTAACAACCCAAATGTCCACCAGCTAATAAATGGACAAATTAAATGTGGTATATACTATAATGGAACATTATTTGGCAATAAAAATATAAAAAGTACTACTGATACATAATATAACATTATAAGCCTGAAACATTATACTAAGTGAAAGAAGCCAGTTACAAAGAACCACATAGTGTATGATTTCATTCATATGAAATATCCAGAATAGGCAAATCCATAGGGTTGGGGGTGATAGGGGTACTGGGGGAAATAACAAGTAACAGCTAATGGGTACAACAGGGCTTCTTTTTGGAGTGAAGACAGTGTTCTAAAATTGATTCTGGTGGTGGCCGCACAATTCCATGAATCTATAAAAAGCACTGAATTATATACTTTAAATGGGTGAATTGTACATGAGTTATATCTCAATAAAGCTGTTCTTTTTTTTTTTTTGAGTTGGAGTCTCACTCTGTCTCCCAGACTCAAGTGCAGTGGCCGCTCCCGGCCACCACAGCCTCGACTTGCTGGACTCTGGCGATCCTTCCGCCTCAGCCTTCCAAGTACCTGGAACTACAGGCGCGCGCTACCACGCCCGGCTAATTTTTTGATTTTATTGTAGAGATGAGGTCTTGCTTGCCCAGGCGGGTCTCGAACCCGCGGGCTCAGGCAATCCACTCACCTCAGCCTCCCAAAGGCGCGGGATTACAGGCTGAGGCACCGAGCCCGGCTTCTCACTTTTCTTATAACCCCACCTTTCAGTTAATTCCCCAAATTCTTCAAATATAGAAAATATTAAATGCTAAAATGGAGCCTCATAGTTGCTTGTCACATTTCACTAGAGTTGAGTGAATTTATTTAACATGCAATTTAATCTGTCAATGTTTTCTTAGTTTTTTTGTGAGTGGAAAATGGTGGTAATTAAGCATTCCAAGGTTATAACACTAAATACCAAAACTTCACAATTGCACAGCTTTTCAAAAATCAAGTCAAGATACCTTCCACAATCACTCCACTTATTTAGAGTGATCTGTCTAGGTTTTTAGTAGCAGGGTAGTCACATGGCATTACATGCATGATTTTATGGTTTATCAAGAACTGAGAGGGGCCTAAGACACTCAATTTTAGCACTTCACTCTTGGGAGAATTAAAAAGAGTCTAGGAAGCAAGGCAGGGAACAGCAGGCAGTGGGCACAGGAGGGGAGGGAGTGGATTTTTTAAAGGGCTATCCAAGGACGCACTGCTGAGGGTTAGCTGAGTGGCAAGACACAGGAGACCCTGAAAAGTCTTCACAGTGTGGGATTCCCCACATCAGGTCATAACCTAGAGGATCTTGCCGGGCCATTCCAATCTTTGTCACTTAGAGGTCCACCACACCTTAGGCGGCCTGTCATTGAATGAGAAAGAAGTAGTTAGGGAGGAACAAATCAGAAGTCGTTCCAGGACCATGAGTCAACAGCCTTTTTAGTAAACACCACTCCTCCGCCTCCCCCCCCACCTACCATCTGCAGAAAAAAATATTTTGTAATAGTGCCTTAACTCTTTCAGAAAATAGAATTTACTCCTAGTACACTGTTGCTAAAAGGGGGATGAGGTCAGGTAAAGCCTTTGTGAAGTCTCTTATGCCAAAATAATAGTGGGGGGAAAGTGAATGAAAGCCCCATTTCACATCACATAAAGAATCAAGAGTTGAGACTCTTCTTGGAGATTGTCTCTAATAATTGACTTTCATTCATTCCAAGAGCCTGGTCAGTTCAACAGATGTAAGAGGGCCATTGCCTTAAAGTGAAAGGAGCTCTTTCCTTTGCCTGTTTATTTTTTTCTGTTGACTTCAGTGAAGGCAGTGTGCGTGCACAAGACACAAGGCTTTGAGTGGACGAAAGACGAGATTCAGTAACCTACATAGATGCAAAAGGAAAACAACGGAATAAAAGTCAGGATCCTTTTCTATAAGTTGCCTGAAATCTCATTGTATAGAAAAAAACCTTCACAAATGAAATTGTGTAAGGTAATAACTAAGTGCTAAATGGTGTGTCATACATATAAAACTGACTATGAGGTGTATGAGGATCTTTTTAAATGGATAGATTCCAAGGCCTCACACCCAGCGCACTGAATCCCACTTAAAGGAGAGATGCCTAAGCATGCGTAATTGTTTTAAGGAAAGCCAGATTTGAGAAGCACTGATTTGGGCCACACATGATAGGGGAGACCAGAGACAAAAAAGGTTTGGGGAAAGGTAAACAACGATGAAGAGATTTTCTAGGAAAGGTTTCATAAAGGAGTTGGAATGTCAGCTAGAGGCAAGCTGGAATTTAGGTAAGCAGAGTAATGGAAACATAGAATGATAAAAAAGAGCTACATACACACAGGCTTGAAAGTGCCAGTGAGAAAGGGGTATGTGGGTCCATATTTACATTGTTGTATCAGCCCTCATCACAATGCAAGTATACCTATTTCTCAGTTAGACCTAGTCCCAGTAGGGTGGAGACTTGACCCTACAGAACTGACAAACAGGGGCTCAGATAATGAAGTGCATTTGACCAGTTACTCATTCATATGAGGAGAGGAAACCTCTGAGGCAGTATATCTTCATGATTAGGACCACACAGACTCAGGAACCAGAAGACCTGGGTTCGTAAACCAAGCCTGCCACTCATCTGCTGTGTAACTTTGTGGAGCCATAGAGCCTCTCCCAGTCTTGGTCTTGTGAAGTGTAGAATATGAACAATATAATCTACCTCACAGGACTATTGCAAGAGATGAGTATTAAATGAAATCATGTTTGCAAATATCGAGCACAGGGCCTGGTACCTGGGAGGTTTCAATCAAGGCTGAATGAACCAAGGGTCGGTTGGACTAAAGAAGAAAACACAATGGCTGGTGTTTGCGGAGGCTTGCAATAGAATGGAAAAGTTGATGCCTCCAATTATTTTTTGAAATAACTTAGTTTTTGTTTTTAAAAGCTAGTATCAAACTAGAAATGGTAAAACACAGCCCTAGAACGGTTACCTATTTAGGACTAGGCTTTCTTCCTCTAACCCAGTATTCATTCAGCTTCTCGAGTGTTCCTCTATAGATGTGGAAGGATATATACTTTAGTCTGAACTCAGGGATAGATAAACCTTGCACTATTCTAGGGCATGGGTCAGCAAACTTTTCTGTAGAGGGTCAAATAATACTTTTTCTTTGGCTCTGTAGGCTTTACCATCTTTGTGGGCACTGTTAAACTCTGCCATTGGAGCTCAAAAGACAAGATAAAAGTCGAGATGGCCATGCTCCAATGTCTTTATTTATAGTCACAGAAATGTAAGTTTCACGTGTCTATATCTCATGAAATATCACTCCTTTTGTTTTTCTTTCCAACTACTTAAAAATGTAAAAGCTCTTCTTAGTTTATAGGTGTAGAACTGGCAACAGGCCTTGAGTTGGTTCTGAAAAGATGTATCCTATCTCCATTTATAATGAGTGGAAACCACAGTTCTGCCCTGAAACACACATTTTCCCCATCCCCTTCTGGGCATCAGGTAGAAAATCAAGGTAAACATGCATACTTTGAAGTTACACTTATATTCTTACTCATTTATTCAGCAATCCTTTAAAGACCTATACGGTATAAGACAGGATAAGTGACAGAGATGAGCAAGATACCACCCTGTCCCTCTGGAGCACACATCAGAGCTGGGGAAACAGACGTCAACAAATCATTATGATACAATGTGGAAAAGTCCTTATAATAGGGCCGTGTTCCAAGTACAATGGGGGCATAGTAAAGGGAGGGAGGGATTAGTTCTAAAAGGGCGAGGTGGGCAGAGTGGGGGTTGTTGAAAGGATACAAAAGAGTTAGTGTTGAGGCTGGACTTGGCGGCAGAAGAGTGAAGAGGGGACATTTTCAGCAGAGAGACCCGCCTGTGCAAGTCAGGAAGGTACAAGCCTTTTTTGGAATTGGTGAGCCCCCCACCCCCACCCATGACCCCAGCCCCCGTGTGGCTAGAGTGGGGGATACAGGAAGATGAAGCCAGAAAGGAAGGGTGGGCTCAGATGATAGTCCATGCCAAAGTGTCCTGATTTTCTTTTTTAGGCATTGGAGTGTCACTAGAGGTTTTTTTTTTTTTGAGTTGGAGTCTCACTCTGTCACCCAGACTGAAGTGCAGTGGCACGCTCCCAGCCACCGCAGCCTCGACCTGCTGGGCTCCGGCGATCCTTCCACCTCAGCCTTCCAAGTAGCTGGAACTACAGGCGCACGCTACCACGCCCTGCTAAATTTTGATTTATTGTAGAGATGAGGTCTCGCCAAGTTGCCCAGGCAGGTCTCCACTCACCTCAGCCTCCCCAAGCGAGGGGTTACAGGCTGAGCCACCGAGCCTGGCTTCACTAGAGGTTTTTAAACCTAGCAGTCATGTGATCAGCTCTGTATTCTAGGAATTAAACAGGCAGTGAGCAATGTGGAAGATAGACATGAGCAGGAAGAGATTGCTGGCAGGGAAACTAAAAGAAACTGTTGGAATAAACCAGACAAGACATTCAGGGGACTGACCTAAAACACTGATTGCTGTTATGAGTCAAGCTGGTGGGACTCTGTGCAAAGCACCCAAACTCTCTGAGCGGCAGCTTTGTCCTCTTCATGAAGAACTGTATTAAGTGGTTCCCAAGGTCGCCTTCTGCCTTTGCATGCTCTGGTTCTGCAACTTTGCCCTTCACTCTTGCAGAGTAGCCACATGGATTCCTTCTAAGTTATGAACAAAAATATTTTTTCTCTCTAGCATCCTCTTGATTTATTTATTTTTTCTGTATCCATGCCTGTGCCCAGTGGCAGCTGGAAAATCATTTGGATGACATCCAGTGCCATTTCCCTTGCACAAGCATAAGACTGAGCAGGCAGGTAACAAGGAGAACAAGCAGAGATGCCCACCAAAGAGAATGTTGGTGAGCACAGAAGTAGGGTCCAAGCCTCAGGGTTCTGGCCCATTTCAGGGGGTAACCCATGGGAGTACTGGGGTCACAGCGTCAATCAATTATTTAGTTCACTTTAAGCAGCATTTTTACATCTGAATTGTTTCTCATTCCTTGAGAGAACTTGCATTTCCCCAAAGGATTTTTAAGAGAACATACTCAATGACACTAATAAAGTAACGACTGTGTGTACTGTGCGAGCTGCATTAAGATCAGAGCTCCATATTTTGACTAGTTATCCTGCTGTTCTTGAGTATTTAAACAAAGGGTAAAAATAGAGGGAAACTGGTTATTTGTGCTCAAAACACTGCAGTGATTTCCTGTCATGCTTAGGAAAAAAATCCGAACTCCCTACGGCCTACCTTTCTGTGCTTGCCCTCAATTTTGGCCCTGTGTATCCCATGCTAAGCACAGTGTTTTTAGACATACCAAACTCATGCCTACTTCAGGCTATGCCCATGGGTCACTTCTGTCTGGAATGCTCTTTCCTGAGATCTTTGAGTCACTAGATCGCTCATATTATTCAGATTTCTGCTTAAATATCACCTCCTTAGAGGGGCTTCCCTGACCACTTTATCTAACAGATGCCCACTCTGATCTGTTTTCCTCTAGCAATTTTTCTGCTTAATTCTTCTCCATAGCATTTATCACTACAAATCATATAGATTCACTTAATTATTTTCCTCTACTCTCACTAGACTCTACACTTCATGAGGATGGGAACTTTGTCTGTCTGGGCTACTGCTGTATTCTCACCTAGAAAGGTACCTGGGACGTTCTAGGCACTCTGGTAATATCTGTTAAATTTGAAAGTTGTCCTAAAAAAGGGTGGTCCACAGAGGAGGGAATTCCTCCACCTTTTTCTGAATGCCTACCACACTTAAAATATTAACAATGTCTAATATTAACCATAGTTATAATTAATGCAATAATTAAATACTAATGCCATTGCAAAAATAGATTATAATAATATTATATAATAGAGTAAAAATAATCTAATATTAATATTAAATAATTAATAACAACAATAATACTAACAATAAGCAATCACTTACTAAGGTTTTGCAATATACCAAGTACTATTAACTTCTGTCCACATTATTTCATTTAAGTATTATAACTCTAGCTGTATTATTGTTTTCTCTATTTTATAATTAAGAATACCAAAATTAAGAAGTTAAGAAATGTGTTGAAGTTTCAACACAGGTTCACATGGTTTACCTGATTCCAACACCCTTGTGCCTTCCTTTACTCGACTAATTATACACTTACTCAAACCATCTTGAAAAGGCAGATTCCAACTGTCTAACTGTACAGGATAGAAACAGGAAAGTAGGAGGGCCACTTGATGAGAACCCAGAATGATATTATAAAAAGCCCTAGCACAGGCTTTAGGAAACTGTTTTCAAACATTAAAATAGGGTGGGACAGCATTCACTTATGCAATAGTACTCTTCAAACAAAACAGGAGGATTCAGCTTTACTGCTTAGGAAGCCAGAGGAATGTTATCTAGATCTCTTGGAAGCCACAAGACTCATCTTACATATGGGAAGGGCTTGGACTCATTGTCTTCTTTTATCCAGGCAGACACCAAAAACTATTTCCCCTGTAAGTCTGCAAGACTCTTAGGAAGATCCATGCAACACAACATGCTGTGTGTGCAATTTGTGTTCAGAAAGACCTTGCAAAATTACTCAAGCTCATTTTTGCTCTAAGGCCAAATGAGGTTTAAGAACAAGGCCTAGTGGAGGCAGGAACAGGTGTGTCAACCTCACTATGATGGCCTGGGGGTCATGTCATGCCACATTAATCTGTGAACTAAATTGCCAACTCTGCCAACCCTGTATCTGGAAACTACTTTTGTAAGACAGCTGCTCTCCAATTTTTTCTACTTAGATCATAAATGCAGAGTTTTAATCCACTGGATATTTTGAAGGGGAGGAAAGTCAAACGGATTCTGATCCAACTTGGTCAGGAAAAAAAATTAGGGCTGCTTTTTCCATCCAAGTCATGTAGTCTGGCGGGAGTGCATCCTACTCGGGGACAGCTATTGTCTGGCTTTACCAAGTCTCAATCCTGAGGCCCAGAAAAAAGGTTTTGTGTGTGTGTGTGTGTGTGTGTGTGTGTGTGTGTGTGTGTGTGTGTGTTTGCCTCACAGCTCAATCCTTCAGAAGAGTTGCTGAAAATGACCAACTCTGTCTTCTCCTGGGTGATTCTCTTTCTCTATAGAAATCATAAACTGGAATCTCTAGGGAAATCAGATTCTGTGCTCCACTGAAGACAGACTGGTCTTTTTAGCCAGGCTCATCAAACAGTGGGCATGTTTTGTTTCCATGGATAATAAGTGTTGGTGGGTTAATGGGTCATCTTCAGGAGAGAGGTCAGAAGGAAAAAAAAAACTGCAATGTTCAAAGCTGCAGCTAGGAATGCCAGTCATCAAAGAACAGAACTCAGTGGATGGTAATGATGTATAGGGCATGCACTGGTCAGTCCCATCTGAGAGGTCACATCTAAACTTTATCCTCAGCAAAGTCACTGAAAGTTGTCCAATATGTGTGACACTCAACTCTGTGAGGCCTGGTGAGAAGCTGTCCAGGGAAACCTTGATGCCTGTACTAGGAGTTCCTTTTCACTGAGGGGGAATTGTATTCCAGCTCTTTGCAGACTGATACTGCAAAGTTGAAAAGAACAAAAAAAGCAAACAGCCACGAAAAGGGGAGGATGGGGGGGGGAGGAGAAAGAGACACAGAGAGAGATATCAGCAGGGGTGGTTAGTAAAAAGGGGCTTGGAGACAGAAAACCTTTTGTTCCCCGAGATTGTTTCATGTAGAGATTGTGAGGTGAATGGTTTTGAAACGAGATGGGTTTAGGAAGGAGTTGCTAGGTCACAGGAAGCGCGACTGTCAGACTGCTTTGTGAATTCGGTTTCTTTAAAACAGGATAATATTAGAAAGACCAGGCCTATTTTCCTTTTTTCCTCTTTCCTTCCTTCCTTCCTTCATCTTTCCTTCTTTCTCTTCTGGGGGCAGAGTAAAATTCAGAATGGTTCCCCACTTTCTGTTTTATTTTCCACTCTCTCTGATAACGTAAAAAGAAATGATCACATTGCAAGCTCTTTGTCAGTTTTTCAGAAGTGAGGGGTGGGCGGGGCCTGAGCAGTACCTTGCTCCATTAGCCAATGGTGGCGCTGTATGCAAATGAGTCCGTGGTCGACCTCCCTCGATCAAAACAGTGAGCTCAGAGGCTTCGGACTGCGCCCTGCGTCTGACAAACCGGCTCGACCCCAGACCCTTCTCACTTTCTTTTGCTCTGCGCTCAATGGAGGGGCGGACACGGCAGTGCTTGATGCTGTCTAACTAGTGTAGGAAGACGGCTCACTTCACCGCTGCCGAAATGAAGCATAAGGTAAGAGAGCGCCTTTCACAAAACGTTTCCTTGGAAGCTGGAGGCTGTGCCTTGTGTGTGTTTGCATATTTCCCTCTGTGACAGGCCCTTCTGTGCCCCGGAGAGTTCTGAGACGGATCTTGGTCCCTGAGGTTGGCAAGCAAGCAGCCAGGGACGCGGTCTTTGAGACCCACTCTGAGGTTTACAGCACACCCGAGCACATCTGTTATAAAAGTTGCCGGGAACTGCTTTGGTGAGAAGTTAGACTTAGAGCCGCCTCACAGCAGCCACTGTAGATCAGAGGGTGTCTAACTTGAATCGCAGCACGCATTAGCTCGAGTCTCTTTGGCTCCCCAGGCATGGTCTCTACTGCCCTCGGGAGCTGTGGTAAGAGGCATCAGGACGGCAGAGTCTCTCAGCCTGGCTCTTGAAGTTTTTCAGCCTTTGCTTTAATGGTTTGGTCGAGAAGGAATATGCCGTATGCGCTTTTGGTGGGAGAAATTAAAAACCCGGATACTCTTACACAGCTGATGATGAAAAATTTCGCCTCCTTAAGGGATGTTAGATGCAAGAATAAATGAGTATTAGGCATTTCTTGAAAACACCTTTATTGAGTTTGAATGGACTGAGAGGGAGAGATCGTGAAGGCTCAGCCTGTGCCTGAAAGCTAAGAGTGTCATAGTCGTAATACTTGGGCACCATTATTTTTCAATGCATTTTGCACCATTGTTTGTGTGTTTATCATTGACAAAAGGATTATGATTTGCTCTGCATATTCTCTTTTTTTTTTAAGTTGTCCCCATCTAAGAAGGCAACCAGCTTCCAGGGGACACAAAAGAAGCACATTGCAATGAATTGGGCATGATATTTTTTCTTGGATGATGAATATTAATGCGCCATTATTATTGCTGCTATTATTTTATTTACTATTTTAAACAACAGTGTTATTAAAATGAATTTTGGCAAAGTTGCTATGCATTTAGATCGACAATTTATATTAACTGTCTGACCTTCAGGATTGCGCTAGCTGGGAGCTACTTTGCTTTCTTGCTAAATTATCTGACTCCTGGTTGTCTTTTTGTTGTTGTTGTTGTAAGGTTGTAAATACTTGGGCTAGCTGATAGCTACCGCCTAACCTCAGTAAAAAATCTTTTGTTCAAAGGCTACAAATCCTGTTCGAAAACTCTGAATCTAAATGCCAAAAGTTTTTTTGCAATACCTGAGTTACAACTTCTGAAAACACAGGTATCACGTATCTCTGTACTATCAGCTTTCCATTATCTGCACAGTAGGAGATATTGGAGGAAATGATCATTCTGAATACTATTAATATTTGACTTTGGGATGCAACCAGAAACAAATCCCTCCACTTGTCAGGAAAGTTCTCTTTCTTGAAGTGGTTCACCCCATATTTCCTCAGTCTCCTTATTTAGAAAAGTGATAAGACTAGATATTGCTTAGCTTGGAGTCATTTTTTTTTCTCCTTTTCTCCCTGTTGCTGAGTAAGAACTGGCTTGCAGAAAAAAAGAGAAAGTATGTTCATATATCTATTATTGGAAAGTATAAACGGCCAAAATTAACACTGAGTGCTGCAATCTAGAAAGTGACAAAGTCTCAAGTCACTTTTATTCAGTGACCTCATCATGTTTAACTTTACTCTTTATGGAAAGAAAATCTCATGGCAACTGACAGTGTAAGTTGCAATTGGCATTCATGGAGAAATCTGCGTCTTTGCTGGGTCTTACCCGTGATGAAAAACCTGCAAAATGTTGTAAATACATTATTTTTATTAGCTTGTGGACACTTTCACCGGCAAAAATGCTGACTTCTCTGATGAAACAAGTGGCAGATTGACACTCCATAGTGACTATAAAATGAACCAATAGCTGAAGCAATTCACTTTCCTTTTTGTACAAAGTCTACCTTCTCTCTAGTTAACATTTATTTCAGGACAGGATTTTAAGTAGAGAAGATGACACAAAAGTGATGGAGTGATAACATTAATTGAGACTTAGAGTGACAATACAAGATTGTCATATATAATTATGTCGGTAACGCTACAAGGTAGGTATTTTATTTATACTCATTTTCAAATGGCACAGAGAGACTAGGTAATTTCTCTAATGCCACACAGCTAGAAAGTGGTGAGCTGGGATTAGAACTAAGGTGACCTGGCTCTAGAACTCATGACTCTAACCACTTTTTAAGAGAAAGAACCATCTTTGACCTCTCTTAAAATCCTTCTGACTAGTATTTTCTTCTCCCAGAAAGTTCAAGACTCTATTTTATCCTAAGTATTTCGGTAGGATAGATTTTTTTTTTTTTTTTTTTTTTTTTTTTTTTTGGGTCTCACACCGTCCCCCAGACTGGAGTGCAGTTGCCGCACCCGGCCACCCCCCCCGCCCACTGGGGGGCTCCGGCAAAACTTCTGCCAAAACCATCCCTCTACCCGGAA
>CAUYQG010039390.1:0-20419 GCA_963574415.1 Tarsius wallacei | reverse complement strand
TTCCAGCTACTTGGAAGGCTGAGGCGGAAGGATCGCCGGAGCCCAGCAGGTCGAGGCTGCGGTGGCCGGGAGCGGCCACTGCACTCCAGTCTGGGCGACAGAGTGAGACTCCAACTCAAAAAAAAAAAAAAAAAAGAAAGAGGGCTACTCATTTTCTTACCCTAAGGATTAATGAGTATAGAGACAAATATACCATTGACATTTTAAGATACACAGTGGAAGTGTTGACATAGAACAAATCAAATGAGTTGAATTTCTCAATAAATTACTGACCTGAATGCAGGTATCCAGTATCTGCTAATTAAATTAAGTATGCCAGGTTTGTTTTTCCTTAAACATAGCAGTCTCCTTTGGCAAATAAAATAAAAAGTAAAATTTCAGTGAAAGTATCTGAATGCCTTTGTGGCGTGGGATTTGGAAGTGTTACGCAAGGGACCACTTTTAGGTAGTCAGTGTATGTTTTCCTGACTCACAGACGGAGTACCTGCTGTTTGATTTGGGGGTTTCTGGGTTTATTTGTTTTCTTAAATGATTTGCTTTTGGGAATTTTCCCTCTGGTTTCACCATATCTTAAAGCAAAAAGGAAAAAATAAAATGGTTTCCAAAATAAATAAGGAAATAATTCAGATAATCTCTCAGCATTTAAGAAGTTGGCATTTCTTTTGCATTGTAAGCACAATGAACCATGTAATTTGTGGAGGGAGACCGGGTGGATTTACCATTGTGATTATTATAACAGCTGCACGCTTAGGTTCCCAAAATAAGCCATGTTCTGTTTCAAGCAGGTGCTACCTTTAACCTAGCAAGTCCCTGCTCCCAAGCTGATAGTGTGACTCAAATTTAATAGTGCCAAGTTGCCTTCAGTGTCTCCTTTTAATGTGTTTTGGAAAGGCAAGAGTGATCTCACGCAGAAAGATTAGAGGAGGCCCTTGGAAAATGCTCAAAGCTACTTATTAAAGGAAGCAGCAGAGATAATTAAAAGTAATTTTGCCAAACTTTAAAAGGGCACAGAACAAAACATGAAGGTGTAGGAGCAAATCAAATTTTGCTGTTAGCAGAAACCCAACTACGCAGCTATTTCCAAAGAATGAGTTCTCCAAATGGGTTCAAAACATATGTTCCATAGAGCTACAGTTGTTTTTTTTTAATATGAATAAATAGTTATTTCAGCAAGTCTCCACATAAAGAGGAAATCGGAAAGCATTCCAAAAGTGAAAAGGAAAGAAGTAGAAAATAAAAATCAATAGGAATAATCTGATTGACACCCAAATAAATATTTTTGTTAGTTATCAAGTCTTGTTGATAGAAAATGGACTAAGGCTTACAGCACATATCAAAGGATGGACAGGAAGAATGGAAAGCCTGAAAAAATAACTAATTATGAGGTTTGTGGCTCACTAAAATTGACACATTTTCTCAAATATGCCTTTTATCCCCTAGAATCATACCTATTCATTCGATGCTTATTCATTCATCTTCTAAGCAGACGTCTATTGAAAAGCCAGTTTATAATGGGAAATACACTAGACCCTGGTTGGATAGAGGCTGGATGTTGGGTAGAACATATGAGAACAACACAAAACAATGGAAATTTATTATATTTGAAAAGGTGCTGTTCTGTTTTCCTTCTCCACTCTAAACACAGCTCAACCTCCTCATCTCTTTTTTTTTTTTTTCATGAAGTGACTCTCAAAAAGGCTGTTTATTTCACATTAAGTGTGAACACATTGACCAGGATTTCCAACCTGGAGTCCATCTCCTGAGTTCCAGGCAAATTTTAATTCCGAAAACTACACTTTCTCCTGACAATATGAAGAACACATTGGATATTTTTCTGTCTCAGCTGCTACTTCAGTACCTTCTGCTAGCCAAGTGTTCTTTTATTACAACATGTCCATCCAGAAGCTGGAAAATATACCAGTTACAGAAACAGAAATGAATTAATATTTAAAAACTTGACAACTAGGTATAGTTAACTAGTTGACTGAGTGGATAAAAAGAGAGCTCCAATTTTTTCCTGAGGTATCAACGTTTCCATGCAGAAGTCTGCTATTCTGCAGAGCTGACTTTAGTCTGTTGGTGTGTATCACGTCTATGGTGAGAATGGTCAGAACAAGACAGGAGGCAGGCAAGAATAAACTGTTTCTGTTGCCTACCGTACGCTCCTAGGGTTCCAGGCAGGATCTCCAATAGAAACACTGAGTGATTGCTTATTTCCATGGGCTGACATTTACTTTGCTTTCTCTCCCATAGGAGCTGCAAACTGTGACACCAGACCATGTAACCTGAGATAAACAGAATCACCGGCTATAAGAACAGGCGGAAAGTTATACATCCTTCAATACAACGGTATCTTGCTCTCAGTTGAAGTTATCAAGGCTCAGAAATGTTAAAGTATGTTTCCTGAGTTCACATCCCTATATAATTGTAAAGTGATGACTAAAACTTATATCTTCTGAACTATTCCATAATATGCTTGTCAGAAAGTTCAAACTCAAATGCCACTGTCTACCCAAATTCATTCCCCCTGGAAGTGGTTGCTCCTCATGTCAGAAGCAGGATAAACACATGAGATGACAAAAACGCTTATTGTTCCTTGCAAATTAATAAGCTATAAAATTCCATTTCACCAAATAAAATGACATCTTCTTTTTATTCTGTATTATTCAATCTCTCTTTAAAAATAAGTATGCTGGCCGGGCTCAGTGGCTCAGCCTGCAGGTAATCCCAGTATTTGGGGAGGCTGAGGCAAGTGGATTGCCTGAGCCCGCGGGTTCGAGGTCTGCCCTGGCAACTTGACGAGATCTCGTATCTACAATAAATCAAAAATTAGCGGGGCGTGGTAGCGCGTGCCTGTAGTTCTGGTTATTTGGAAGGCTGAGGCAGAAGGATCGCCGGAGCTCAGCAGGTCCAGGCTGTGGTGGCCGGGAGTGTGCCACTGCACTCCAGTCTGGCCGACAGAGTGAGACTCCAACTCAAAAAAATAAAAATAAAATAAAATAAGTATGCCTATATTTTTTGTGCTTTTGGAGTAGATTTTACTTATTCATATGTTGATCATTTCTTTCATACATGTACTTTGAGATTCCATCTTAGGGGAGCTGAGTCAGAGCCACAGAAGAAACACGTGCCCATCTTGCAAATTCAATTCTGGGAGTTGTCCCCAAAGAAAGAATGAAAAGCTCTCTTTTTTCACAGTGTGCAATGCACTTTCAGACAAAATTACCAAGTCCAGGATCTGGCCTTAAGTGGTGAAAGAGAGGGAGGCAAACAAGAATGATTAAATGTCACCAACAAGATTTTTTCTTTAAATTTTATAGTAACCAAGCTCTCACGCCTGATTTCTAGAAACAATGGAAAGTTGGAATGTTCATGCCTGAGTAACCAGAATATCATGTTTGTAGGCAGACTGTGGGAGATTTAATAAGTTGCAATATATTTACTCCTCCCACTTCACTGGAAGAATCTACTTACTTCCTGGCTCCACTGCTGCTCCTCTCAGTCATGTGACTCACTTTGGCTGATGGGATGCTAGTAGATGTGGCACTAGCAAAATCCTGAGATGTGTTTCGGAGTTCGATTTGCTACCTGTGCCTTGCCAGTGCCACGATTAGAACTTCTCCTGTCTGACCGCTGACTCTTGGGCTAGAAACAATTGTGCAAGAAATAGATCTAACTAGCCCTATACGTTGAAGCAGAGCTGCCCAGCTGAGCCCAGCCTAAAAGAACAAGTCCACAGCCATCCCTCTGACATAAGAGTAAAAACAGATAAATATTGTCATTAGCCACTTTTTGGGGGGTGATTTGTAACACAGCTATTAGTGTACAAAAACTGACTCATCCATAGACCTCCATGGGAAGTCAAATCATCACTAGCATTGTATTTAATAAACATGGAATTAGAGCAGGAAGGAGAGATTAAATAAACTAAATCTTCAATAAATTCAAGCAAGCCTTCCCTGTTGCATCTATCTAATAGCAGAGGTGGTATTACAAATGACATCAGAATTGTTGAAAGAGTTTGACTTTTGTTTGTTGTCCCTCATACAGTGCAGGGACTATCATGGTTACATAAATAACATTTTATTTCCTTTTTTTATTGGGAAATATGATTTGTTTAGAAAGTATATTAGAAAAAGAGAGAGCGATTTACCTTCTCAAAGTAGGGGGAAGGCCAAAGCTAGGAAATATGGCAGCCATAGCTCAAAGAGCCACATGGACACACCAGAGTTTAACAAAGCAATGGCCAACATTGCACTTTCTATGATTTCATAGCTGACCAGTCCTTCTTCTGATGAATGTATCTTTCAACATGTTCATTCTAAGACAGTCTATATATACACACAGATGCAAAGGTCATTCTGTTTCTTTGAAATGACTATAATACAAGGGAAGACCCCTCAAAAATGAAACTTATTCATTAAAAGTTGTGTATATATTCTTACGTGTTTAAATCTCAGTCACCTTTAAAGTATTCTCTGTTTGATACAATACACTTATTGAGATGCTTTTTCAATTACTCAAAACGGTTTTTGAACTCACCTAATTTCGATGCCTTTTAGTGTCTCTGCCCTTTTTGTTTCACCTCTTTCACATCAACAAGACTTTCCCCTTTAAGATTTTCTTCACCAGAGAAACAAAAAAAAGTCGCTTGGGGTGAGATTGGGTGGCTAGGGAAGGTGAGGCATAGGGGTCATTTCGCTTTTGGTCAACAATTGTTAAATACTCAGGTGTGGGCAGGTGTGTTTGTAAATCACCCATCATGAAATGGGAAAATGTGTTCAAAGAATCTAAAAAAAAAAAAAAATTCCCTGAAGTCAAACACAGCCTCTCACAACAACTCTAGTCAATACACTGATGCCAATGGGTTCCTAAAATACTTTCCCAGCAGGGGAATCCTGTACTACAAGGGGCCCGCCCTCCAAAAGATAATTCCGGTTTTGGGGGAAAGCCCCTCATATTTATGAAAGTCCAATCTTATTTTCAAATACTTAGGTGATTATTTCAGACCTCAAAATAGGAACAATAGCATCTATACTGTTTATCCTTTGTATTGATGAAAAGAATACAGTTTAAAATAATTTACCGGTGTGTAAAATCTTGAAGTTAGTATAGAGTAAAACTAAGACTTCCAGATCAGTAATAATTCCAATATAATCCAACTGTCTTTCAAGTTGAGTGTGTCCTTAATTATTTTTTATGAAGTTCCACCAGTTTGAAACCCCAAAAAAGCAATTGTACAGTTTAAACCAGTACTCTACAAGGCCAAGAACCCTTTGGAAGAGGATAATAATAGAATGTAGAAGGACTTTGATGAGCTTTGAGTACATCTGGCTCATCTGAGACCCTTCCTTTTTCCCAAAAACAATAATGCTCCTCTGAGCAATGAACCCAAAGTACAAAAATAATTATACTTTATGAAACAGGAAATGTCTAGATTCTGCAATGAGTTGGCATTAGACCATCAAATTAAATTTTTGAAAATAATTAAGTTGCTTAATGCTTTGAAAGGTCAATTTGCAGCTGGCATTTTGACGGACGCCTGGGGTAAATGCAAATACAGGTTTGAGCTGGAGTAAGGCCTGGTTATATAGGTCCACTGATGGCGGAATGCAAATGCATCCCTGGACATGTGAGGGCCTGAGACTTGGCCTCTGCTCTGTCGCTCAGTCTTTTGTGACCTCTGGTGTTTCACTCCCTTCTTGAGTCTTCTTATCTGTGAGATCCGGATGATGGACTGGAGAATTCATTAGTTCTTTCAGGTTGCTGATTCTTTGATTCCATATTTAAGAAAAAATATTCGCAAATATTCATTCTGTGGTCTTTCTTGTGCCAAATGCTCTAACTGTGTACCAGTCCACAGGTTTTGTGAAGTAATATTCTAATCACCCTAGGAAACTGTAGCATCTTTATTCTGTAAAGAAGAAACTGCAGCTCAAACAAGATGATACTAGGAGCAAAACTAAAATGTAACAGAATTAGAATTTAGCCTCAAAGACCAGTGTTCTTTTCACTAACCAGAGCTACTGAAAAACAAAGCAAAACAGTGTTTCAGAAGGTAAAAATGGTGGAAGAGAGTGAAGAAGAGGCAGAATGAAGCTACAAAGACATGCTGTGAACTCCAGATGATTGATATTTCTAGTTTGAGCTTAATTTCACCCATATATGAACCAAAATTATTCTCTCTTTGTTACATCTGTCGTATCTAAAAATATCACTTTAAAAAAGTAAATGAGAACTCCTCACAAAGGTATTGATGAAAATACAGATTTTCTGTTAAATAAGAAGCCATATGCTTTTTCCTATCAAAATGAATGAGATTTCCAACATAGCAATAATAAAAAATTAATTCCATTTACACATACAAATTTAAGGAGAAAAATCTATCCCTAACAAGATATCTACAAAACAGACAAAAATCTATTTATTTTTATGTTTGATCTTTAACTACTGACTTAGGATTCAATTCAAGTTGCTTTCTTACCTCCTCCCAAAGTAGCATTACATGTATAACCAAAATCTTAAATTAAAAAAAGTAGGAAAGCCATACAAAAAGTCAGAATTAATATGTATTGATATATGCAAAGTAACCATATTACAATTATTTTCATCCCACTACATTTTATAATTCACAAATGAAAATTTATTCTATTGTTTAATGCAAATAAGTCTTTCATTCATTTTTTAAGGAGCAGTTGAGAGAAAAAACATGCAGAAGGTTTCTCTTTCTTCCACTTTATTTTAGCAGCTACTGGCACAGGAAAATATAAAAGAAAGAGAGAAAAGCTTATTTGGCTTCCACAGCTGCCTCTGAGAAGCCCCAGAGGTCCTTTCCTATGTTACATATCAAAGCCCTCAATTTAAAATTAGTGTAGAGACTGAATTGAACAGTACAGTGAAACAAGGATTTAAGATGTTACAAATAAAACAACTTGTTTATATTGTATAGAGAATGTATTTTACACATTTTCAGACTTTGGAAAAAAGAACTATCTCTCCCAAGACACATATTTATTCACACAAAACACATTTTTTCTCAGTTGTAAATTGAATATAATCCCACCAAATCAAAATTAAGCCTTGTCACTAGACAGACAACCCCTACCAAATTACACTCATATACATACAGAGTAGAAAAAGAATGTATTATGTCTGTTCATTGAAAACGTATTTGATAAGTTTATCTCTTATAGACCTCATCATGAATAAGTTTATGCATTAAGTTCAAGTTACCTGTCACTATAAAGAAGGTGGTGATTTGAGTTTCTCAAACACAGTCATGAATTATCTCAAGTGTTCATAGTCATGTGGTGAGAGGATGGAGAAACAGAAATGCATGAGATTAATATTGTGCTCCTTCCTGGAGCATCTGCTTTACTGAAAGGTCTGGAGGTAAATTAGTAAGAATACTTTCTCCTGAACTGATACCTGAAGACCTGATCTCCTTTCCTTAAGAGCAATTTGTCATTTCACATAGCAACAGGTGCACCTGTCAGATGACGCCAACGCTGATTAATACAGAGACTCGGTCGTATCATGAAGAATCCAGTCCCCAGATCCTTCCTATTTTTTGCTCTGTTATGTTTCTCATAGGAGTTTCCCTTCCTAGGCTGAATCCCCAGTATTAAAGAATAACCGCCACAGTTGTGAGAATCACATCAAGACACAAAAAATATCCAGAAAAGAAAACTAATACACCACCAACTCCCTTGTAAGAAAAAGAAAACTTCTTTCAGTACCAATATTCCAAACACACAGTCACTCTCCTAAATATGCAATTTTCAGTAATATTGGGACTCCCATGACTGGCTTAGATTAATCAGTATCGACCTTTGAGCTGGAGACAGCATCGTCTTATTTGGACATATGGCTGTGTTGGCAGGGTGCACGTGGGGAAAGAACTTGGGATGTACAAGTGAAAGGAAGGAGGGAATGCATATTGAGTAAGCAGTTTGTTGTTCCTCTAATAAAACAATCATATATATTTTTCATGGGCATATTAGGAAGAAAACTGCAAAGTTTACACAAATGTTAAGATAATGCAAAAGACGTAAAAGAATGTGTATATCTGTGCATGGTGGACTTGTTTGAGTTATGCTCCATGTTTCCTTGGAGGACTCCACAAGTCTACACTGTTAAAGCTAATTCAATAGAAAAGAAGAAACATTTGCAGGCTGGTCTTAACATTGAGGGATGGTTTCATTGTTGTTTACCCTTTGACACTGCCAAGGAAGGCAGGGATATTTAACAACCTATTGCAAGCAAATCACTGCAAACAAATGACCTACCTCTAAACATCTCTCACTAGCCTGCCATAATAGTCACTGAAGCACATGAGAATACAAGTTTTTTACTTCCTCAATGCAACTTACCTTCCCAGACTTCGATGCACTTGTTTGGCAAAGTCCATGATGCTTTACTCACACTCACTTTTTCCTCTTGATAAATGTAACATGCTATTTTGTGTTTCTGTGACTTTTCACTTTCTGATCCTTCTCTCCTTGGAAGACCACGGTGTTTATCCTTCACTGGGAGGCCTTGCTTATTTTCTCTAAAACATTGGTGGGCATTTGTTGTTTTTGCTGCACCCAGCATTGTTAATTTTGCTAAGAGCACTCAGGCCCCCATGAGAGAATTAAGTCTCCCCTATTCCACCCAGTCTCACTGGAGCAAAGTGCAAGCTCCATCTCACACTATGGAAACCTAGAGAGCCCACACTCACCTGTACCCAAGTGTGGAGTAGTAAGAGCAGGCTTGTGACTTGAGCTTAGGAAATCAGAACTCCCTGGAAGCCCCAAACTTTGAGAAGGAAGAAAGGAGAGTGTTTGGAGGTCTCTATTCATCACTGGTAACCTTGATGGAAACTTTCTGACCAGGCTCTGCAGCTGTGAGGTGCTCCTTGTGCGAGACTCTTCAGTGGTCTCCCAAAGCCTGTCCTTTGCCCAGTCCTTGCTGCCTCCAACTTTATCTCAGCATTTGTTCTGCTTCTGAACCAAGAACCCAGACTATGACAAAGAGCTAGGTCAACTCTCATCCATTTCTCACCCGTTTTCTAACCTCAATGCACCCAAAGCAGCATTTAGTCACCCCGTCTTCCTTGTATTTTTCAAACATAATATATATTCTAATCATGGTATGATAACTTCTTTTTTTAAATGTGAGATTCTTGAAAAAAGAAATTGTCTAATGGTTAATCTGACCAAAGAAGCTATTTTGCATAGTGGAGAAACCATACACTTTGGGATCAAAAAAGTGGAATTACCAACTCTTTCATTTACTAGTAGTTACTTCTTATGAATTAAATCATCTCTCTCACCTTCAGTGTCAGCGTCTTAAAAGTGGGAGAATATAAACCTTGGTGTTATGAAGATTAAGTTAAAGGAAATGTAAAAGTTAGCAAGGAGGACTCAAAAATGTTGTGAAGTGAATAAATTAAAAAAAAGCTCAATTGTTGAAGAGGGAATCAGTTGATGTGCTTTGGGTCTTCACATAAACAACCACAGTATAATTACTATATCATCTGGCATGTGTACACATTTTTGTTTGCAAAATATTTTCACATACATTGCTTTATCTAAAGTCAAAGCATGTAAGAAGTCCAGTTTACAGACTAGAAAATTAGGTTTAGAGATGTTAAATGTCTCATCAAAGGCACAGTGTGTTAAATAATATTCCAATTTTTTAAAAATTGGGTGCGTAACTTCTTATTGTTTCGTACAAGTATTAACATTTCCATGACATCATTTTTCTCAAACTAAAATATGAGGTCTTTGAAAATTGAAATCATTTGTATTTATATGTCATAAGCAGATGAAAATTAATCAACAACTATTAGATAAATGAATCAATAAAATGAAATCCAGAAGAGACATGAAATTAAATTTCAGTGTCATAGGTAAAAACTCAAGCTTTGGAACCAAGACATCTGGAGTAAAGTCTCGTTTTCATCGCCTACTAGTCTTGTAATCTTGGAAGAGTTATCTTGCCTAATTTGTGCTTTGTTTTGTCATTGGTAAAGTGGTAATAACAGTTACATACGTGTAAAGTAATTAATGGCTAATACATGTTTAGAACTTAGAATAGGGTCTGAAACTCAATAGAAGATAGTATCACTACACTAATAATAATAATAATAAAATATCATAAACATCATCATCATTATTCTTGAGTTATATAGGAATTAGCATCCAAGGAATGCCAAGACTAAACGTCTAGCAAGCTCAGAGATGTCTGGCAGATATTCAAAATCAGAAAAACAAAAGGTTAATCCTGGGAACAAGCCCAAGAACATGGAGGGGTGGGTATGTGTAGCAGATTCAGTCAAGTGGTCTGTGGCTGAGAAAGACAAGGCGTTAACAAAGGCACTGCAAGTTTGGAAAGCCAGCAAGTGTGATTATATAGCTTCCTGTTTAGCCCTTTTACATGGCTTATTATGTGCAACTTTCAGTCCTTAGGATACCCCGTGTTCACCACGGTGAAGGGCATTCAGAAACACACAGAGAAAGCAGGAATGACCTCATCATCTCTATGTCTGATATGTCAACTTTCCTCTCTGACCTCACAGACAGCCAGCCTTACCATCTTCAAGGAGAAAACTGGAGCCATTTGGCAAGAGGTTCCTCTCCTAAGCTCTGTAGGTTTGCTCATTACAGGTAAGCTCCCGCCCTGTCCTCCTTTGACTTGTGGCTTCAGGGCATGATCAAGCTTGTGGTTATTCCAAATTTGACCACAGAGCCTTTCTGAGGTTCACTACAAAGAATGTCGAGATTTTGACAGTTGACTCAGGGTAAAGATTTGTCATAGTCCCAGCTTAGTATGGGGAGGGAAGACGCCTAACCAATTGACAGGCCGACCAATATATATATATTTTATGCCGGCACTATAATCCAAAGAGCATACCTTAAGGCAATCTTCAATGATCCTCAGAAACTTCTAGAAAATGATCAAAGACACAGACTATTGGCTTAGAATGGGTGCTGTTTCTGATAAACACCACACACTGCAGCCTCTGCCAGCCTCCTGCATCAGCAAATGTGCTCAGTAGAGACAAGCAAAATGTCTTTCAAAATAACTTTAAGCAAATAATCATTTACTGTTTGTCTCCCTGATTTAGCTTTATAGTAACTTACATGGAAAAGGTTTATGATCATTGTTTTGATGAATTATACTTTGTAAATAAATTTGGAATAAGATAAGAATCCGTTTTTGAAGCTAAAATGGAACTCAAGATGAAAAAGAATTGAAGATTAAAAAAAGATCAGGAGGGAATAAAGATGTTCTGACCTGACCAAGAAAGAAAAAGAGAAATCTCTGAAGCCTTTCCATGGTACTCTCATGGCAGAACTATTAAATTTAATCTTCTGAAACTGAATCATCAAGTTATCTGCCCACTGGAATCTCCTAGCATGATTTCACTTCTAGATACCTTGGTTCAGAAGGACTATTCCTAGCTTATAGGCACAAGGAGAGGGGAACACAAATAAATGGAACTTATTTATAAAAATTGTGTATTTATTCTTACATGTTTAACTTCAGTCACCTTCAAAGTACTCTCCGTGTGATGCAATACACCTATTGAGATGCTTTTTTCACTGCTCAGGACAGTTTTTGAACTTATCAATTTTGATACCTTTTAGTGCTTCTGTCATTTTTTTTTACCTCTTCCACATCAGCAAAACATTTCCCTTTGAGGACTTTTTTCATCCAAGGAAACAAAAAATTGTCTCTCAGGGTGAGATACAGTGAATAGGGAAGGTAGGGGATGGGAGTCATGCAGCTTTTGGTCAAAAACTTCTGAACATTCAGTGTGGTGTGGGCAGGTGCACACATGAATCACCTGTCATGAAATGGACCAACATGAAAGAATCACCTGTCATGAAATGGACCAACAGAATCACCTGTCATGAAATGGACCAACAGAAAGAATCGCAAAAAAATATTCACTGAAATGGGCCACAGTGTCTCACAACAATGCTATCTGGTACACTGATGCCAATAGGTTCCTAGAACACTTAACCTAGTGGAGGAACCCTGTACAACAAGAGACCCATCTCTAAAAAATAATTCCAGGGTTTTTTTTGGAGGGCACACTTGGTATTAATCTTTTCCAAGTTGGTTTTTTCCTTAGTACAATGATCCTACTTTAGGGTATTCTGTATACACATGAGGCTGATAATCAAAATGTAACATTTAAGCACAAATTATTAGTGCAACTTTTCATTATGCTTATTGTATTTTCCTTTCTTAATATTATATAATTCTTCTTACTACACAGTTTCATTCTTTGTTTTGTCAGTATCTTTCATTCATATA
Organism: Tarsius wallacei; assembly: GCA_963574415.1. Lineage (NCBI taxonomy): Eukaryota > Metazoa > Chordata > Mammalia > Primates > Tarsiidae > Tarsius > Tarsius wallacei. The sequence continues at coordinate 8,107 of CAUYQG010039390.1, read as the reverse complement.
AGGCTCTTACCCAAAGGAAATAAGCATACTTCTACAAACACAGAAAGTAACCAAGAAGAAAAAAAGATTAGTATACACCCAAAGAAAATGATATGCCACTACTGAAAGTCTTCTAATCTCTCTCACCATATATTGGTGACCAGTAAATTACAAACAATTTAAATATCCTGCTACATTCCTGCAATGATATTGAAATGTCAAGAATAGTTACAGATCATAATATGAGTAGGATAAAAGTTAGGGATTTGGTAGCTTCATATCTGGAAGTTAGAAGATAGAAATGGAATCGAGCAGAGGAGTTCCTAAGTAGATTGAAGGCTTGGGACAAAGATGATGGAAGCAGGAAAAATCACTTGGAGGAACAGAGTGGCCACATTTTCTTCTGGGAGGAGCTTGAAAAATCCATTAGTGAGTCTGAGATTTCATAGAAAAGCTAGAGAGTGCACTGCTAATAATAAAACAATATCTCAATTAATTACATCCCCTTTTTTTCTTGGTATAGTAATGCTTCAAGTCAGTGAAAAATGTGTTACAGACAACAAACCTGTTTCCACCTTTCTACTATCAATGAGCAAGCATCAAGTATCTTTATATAACACCAACATGGGAACCTTAACCAATAGTATTTGTGGGAAATGCATTAAAATATGCAAGTAAGATGCTTAATGGTAGGCTCTGAATCGGGAAAGATGGTTGATATTCTACTAAAATTATTACTACATTAATTATTAATCATAAATGTCTCAGATGCAAATCACACAAAATGATTACCAGAGACTGTCAGATTAGCTAACTTGTAGATAGTCAGAGGAGATGTTATACTATCACTTTGGTCCAGAGAGCATTTGTCTTGATACAGGCATAAAGAAAACAGCTTGAAGGACTTGTTTTAGCTGCCTGTGGATAAGACCCAAGAAAAGTGAAAGAAGTTGGAATAATTTTCCATATTTAAAGAGGGTCTCAGGGTACTACAATTTCTGCCTCTGCAGGAAGAATTTGGTTGATGTACTCTTCTCTCTGAGATCATATATTGTAACAGAAAATCCATTTGGCTCACCTTTAGATGAGATTTTAAAAATATGGACTGTATTCTCATTGAAGTAAGAATTTATGCCATTCATTTAAGCTACACATATATCAATCAAAAACACACAAAAATATCTCACAATTTCCAAGTCAGTGGGTTTTAATAATGAAACTATCTTAAGCAATACATTTTATCCAGTCCACTACCTAATCCTGAATTGTACCCCACATCTTTTAAATCAAATCAAATAAAGCAATACATGCAAAATCATCTTTTATTATCTTCTTTTAAAAAAATCCTGTACTGTCATACATAAGTTGATCTGTGCTTCGGAGATTAAAATATTATCATAAATAATCAGCAAAACAAAAGTGCCAACTTTTTTATTATTTAAAGAATACACACACACATAAACACAGGTACAATCCATCCCTTTTAGTTGTTAGGAGCTAAATTATCCTTCAACACAAATCAGCCATTTCTTTTTTTTTAATTTTAAAGATGTAGGGTACAATTCAGTGTTAGGTATACAAATGGTCATTATTCAGGTACCCTTGTTGATGAGGTGTCCCCCTCCCCTCCCCTGGCAGTTTCCCACAACTGCCAATCACTTTCTTATAGTATTATGATAATTGTTCAAGGCCCGCTTATGAGTGAGAACACGTGGCACTCAGTTCTTTGTTTCTGTGAGAGATCACTAAGTAGTATAGACACTGAGTCCATCTGAGTTGCTGAGAAAGTTCATAATTTTGTCCCTCATTATTGCTGTGTCATATTTCATCATGTAGGTGTACCACGTTTTTTTTTATCAAGTCTTTCGATGGGCAACAACTGTTTTCCTATTGTGAATAATGCTGCAATAAACATGCGTGTGCAGGTATCTTTTTCATAGAGTGATCTGAGTTCCTCTGGGTATATTCCCAGTAGGGGGATTGTGGGATCGTATGGAAGATTGATTTTCAAAAGAAAAGAGAGAGAGAGGAATTGATTATTATTTTTATTTTTTCTTCTTGCATATTTGCTATCTACTATTTTTTTCCTGTTTTCATGTTTAAAAATTACTGATTTTCAGAAGATTATCTCAGACAATAAACAAAACTAAGAACTGTTAACATTGATCCCTTGATAGAGCATCCAGAATACAATTACAATTTCAGGGGATTGCTCAAAAAATTGATATGACATATTTTTATGATGTTTAGAGGTAAATTATAAAAAGCATGATCTTTAGAGTTTCAGAAGCAATTTTTTCTTTTCTTCGTCTTTCTTTTTTTTTTTTTTTGAGTTGGAGTCTCACTCTGTCACCCAGACTGGAGTGCAGTGGCACACTCCTGGCCACCGCAACCTCGACCTGCTGGGCTCCAGCGATCCTTCCGCCTTCCAAGTAGCTGGAACTACCAGTGCGCGCTACCATGCCCGGCTTTTTTTTTTTTTTTTTTTTGATTTATTGTACAGATGAAGTCTCGCCAAGTTGCCCAGGTGGGTCTCAAACCCGCGGGCTCAAGCAATTCACTCACCTCAGTCTCCCAAAGTGCGGGATTACAAGCTGAGCCACTGAGACTGGCTTAATGTTTTCTATTAAAACATTTAAGGTTTGAAACTTCCCAAAATAACATGAGTATAATTATTTTTAAAAATTATTGCATATAACTCACTTTTTGTATTGACTAATTGTACCAAAAAATAACTGGTTGGAGGAAAACACAGAGCCCATTATGAATATTATAAACAGAGGGTATTTAGTATAGGAAATTGCTAAAGAATATGGGATTAACTGCTAGTAAAAGGGGAAGCCGAGGTAATTCAGATAAGTGACACTAGGGAGTTTGTCTAACCTTTTTGCTGGGAGAGGAAAATGTTAGGCAGTTTTAAGCAGAGCCTGTGGCTTTTTTGGTGCTACAGATTCCCCAGGAACCAGAGGATGTAATTCAAAGACACCTGTTATACAGAGGCAGGCAGAAACAAGCATGGGAGGAACCCCAACAAACATAGTTGACCTATATGATGATTTCATCAGTCACTATTACCAAGAGATAATATGCCTCAAGACCACTCTGTTCTTGCTCAAGACTTCATTAATATTTGGGGCATAACTAAGACAAAGTCATGTCCACTTTCATGAAAGAAACTCAAATAGCAAAGTCAAGGGGAGAAACAAAAGTAGTTGACACAGGACTTAAAAGCATGCTGACATCGTATTTGCAAGTAAATAATGTTGCCATTTCTGTGTAGGGATGGTTGAAGAGCAAGACAGAAGCATAACTATTATGTACTGAATGTCAATCATGAGCTAATATATTGGGCTTTATAATTGTATTTCATACCAAAAAAATCTATATTAAACCCACTTTGTACATAAAGCAATCACAGCTCATCCAAATGAAATATCTGAGCTAAAGATTGGGATTTAATCCGAGCTCTGTTTCTCAAAGTTATGACACTTTTCTGAGCGCTGGTTTTCCGTTTTACAAGAAGGACTTTGAATGATTAAATGAGCTTTTTCAAATCCCCAAATTCTAGTATTTATAGAAGAGTCTTTTGCTGACCGATAGATTGCTTCAGCACATTGCAAAAGAGACATTTAAAAAGAATGAGGACCTTTTTTAAAAATGTTTTATTTTTAATTTTTGTGGATATATAATAGGTTACATATATGTGGGACATATATGAAATAAGATAAAGATGAATAAATCAAAATGAAAGATAAATCTAAACAAGCCACTTTTAAGATACATTTTGTGTTGTTTTCTTTCAGAGAATGAAAATGTTTAACAAATAAAGAACACCAGGTTCTTAAAAAAAAGAAAGCAAATACATTTTGCTTTTATTTTATTAATTAAAAATATGCTTAATTTTGTTTTTGCATTTATTTTGTTTAATTTGTTTACTTAAGTACAAAGATTTTTACATTTTTGAATATGCTTAATTTTAAAAAATTATTTGTTGAGCTTTTCTAAGGCAGCAATTTGGAGATCTAAATTTAAGTTCATATTGTTTCAGTATTTACCTTAAATGTCTATCATAACTGCAAAATTCTATTACCTCAAAAATGGAAGAAGGAAATCTTTGGTTATGTTTATTATGTCTTTCATCTAATACCCAAAAGGCTGTGATAAATGTTGCTACTAAGTTATCAACTTCCCTCCTGCATATTAGTTTTTATAACAAATTTGTTGAAAGGCACTGCATTTTAAATTTGTAACAAATGTGTACAAAACAATGTATACTCAGTCAGGTGATCAAGGTTAACATCAATAACAGGAGGAAGTCCTATGGATAATAGGGACCCTTGAGATGAAGTGATGAAACTTATACTTTACATCTGTGGCCTTCCTCCCAAGAACTCATGGCTCCAGACTAATCATGGAAACAACAGACAAATGTCAACTGAAGGACATTCTGTAAAATTTAGGCCGGGCTCGGTGGCTCAGCCTGTAATCCCAGCACTTTGGGAGGCCAAGGCAAGTGGATTGCCTGAGCCTGTGGGTTCGTGACCCGCCCGAGCAACTTGGCAAGACCTCGTTTCTACAATAAATCAAAAAAATTAGCCGGGCGTGGTAGCGCGCACCTGTAGTTCCAGCTCCTTGGAAGGCTGAGGCGGAAGGATCGCCGGAGCCCACCAGGTCGAGGCTGCGGTGGCCGGAGCGGCCACTGCACTCCAGTCTGGGCAACAGAGTGAGACTCCAACTCAAAAAAAAAAAACACCGAAAAAAACAAAAAATTTATTTCTAGGTAGTTGTCTTAGTCTGTTCAGGCCGATGTAACAAAACACCATAGGCTAAGTAATTTATAAACAACAGAAATGTATTTCTTACAGTTCTTGTGACGGGGAAGTCCAAGATACAGCAAATTATGTATCTAATGAAGGCTTGTTCTCTGCTCTATATAAGCCACACCTTCTGGTTGCATCCTGTCTTCGTGGGAGGGGCAATGCAGCTCTCTGGGGCTTCTTTTATAAGGACACTCATTCCACCCTTCATGACCTAATCACTTTCCAAAGGTCCCGTCTTCCAATGATACATCGAATTGGGGAATAGTTTTCAACGCATGAATTTTAGGGGGATACATGCATTCAGTTCATAGCACCAATACTCCTTAAAACTGTCAAGTCATCAAAAACAAAGCCTTAAAAACTATTACAGTCAAAAGGATCTTAAAGAGAAATGACAAGAAAATGCAATATGATATTTTGGATGGAATCCTGGAGGAGAAAAAAGAAAATTATGTAAAAACTAGAAAAATATAAAAAGGTATAGATTTTAGTTAATAATAAGGTAACAATATTTGCTCATTAACTTGTTATTAATAATAGAAGAAACTGGGTATAGGATATATAGAAACCTTCTGAACTATCTTAGCAATTTTTCTGTAAATCTAAAATTGTTCTAAATAATAAACAAATTAATATAATTCCTCAGTTTGGAGGTTTTGAAATTTATTTTCAAGCTTTTCCTTCCAGTCTGTAAATATGAAAAGTCTTTAGTGTAGATTTACTTATATTATCTTTTGAAACACAATTCATTTAAAAAAAGGGCACATTTTCAAACTAATACCATTTTCATAACATGAGCCCTCCCCAAAACAGCACTTCCTTAGAATGCATCATTAGAAAAAGAATGCTTGTCGTGAAGGTTAAATTATGTCTGATGCTCATTATAGTAAGTGCCTGTTATTTACTTGCTGGTCGTCTGTAGTTGCCTCAGTGGTAACATTTTTGTCCTATAGATTTTCTGTGGGAATATTTATTTACTTATTTTTGTCATTTTGCGAGAGTTGGTTAAAATTAGGTGATTAACAAATCCACTTTACCAGAAAGAGGTGAGTTAAAATATGTTACAGTATTAAAACTAAGATGCCACCATCAACCTCTTACTACTACAGAATTTCCGTTCTTTCTTCTATTTCCACAATCAAATCCGATCTCAAAAAAATCCATGGGGCTATCCTTACAGAAACACACACACATGGAATTTTGAGTTTGAGTTAGAAAAAAATATATACTTATTTATATTTCAGGGTTTTTTTCCTGTTTTTTGTTATTTTAATCATAAGGATAGAAGTCACATTACATATGGTTCTCTTGGAATGTAGAAAAGTTCTTTGCATATTAGTCTTCCTGAAAAACGCAATGATCATTAAATCATTAGATAGAATTTGGTTGACTGTTTTGTAGGAAAGCAATAAAACTCACAGGGAATTATTTCACAAAGGAAGAGATGAAGCAATCTAAGAAAATTTAATGTGAATCTAAGCTCTTATGATAGTATAGCTACTATTTCCTTTTAGGTATTTTTTGTTAAATATATTGCTTATTCTCCCCTTAAGAACCAGTAGGAAAAAAATGTGTGGAAGTGTATTCCTCACATATGCTTCTGAAAATATTACATGGTAATGCTATTTGATAAATTATATTTCAAATGCAAAAAAGAACGTGAAGTTTAAAGAACCGTTTTCATTTGTTTTTATAAATGAAGTATTATTTCCTATTTATTACTCTTTTATAGTAAGATTTTTTATAAACTAGAGTTTTTCCAGGCAAAATACTATAGTGGCATGAGAAAAGAAAATCTTACTGAATGCATGGAAAAATGTATTACCTATATTACAGATTTTAAGATTTGTTGATTGTGTGCTTGAGGTAGTTGGTTTTGATTAGAGCTATGAGTATAGGGTTCCCTTGTGAGAAAAGACTTGTGAAATGTAAACATCCTGGTGGAAATGCAAACACATTTTCATTTACTAATTGCTGTAATCAAGGCAATGCTCATAAACCATTAGCTTTTATAAAGTATAAACAAAAATAATAAATTGATTAATCATATTCGACAAAGACATTAGAGTATATTCACCATGTAAGTATTTTAGAGATATGCAGTGACCTTAAGTTAGTTAATGACTGTGTTTCTACTTTATTCATTTGCTTATAACAAAGCAGAGGATGTTAAAGTCTGACAGAGCACTTAGGAGAAAAAAACATTGAAGATAGCTCCCGTATGGCAGACATGCATTGCATTAACAGGCCAGATTCACAGGACCTTGAACTTGCTCACTGTATTTGCAAATCAAATCAGTGAACAAATGAAAAAAACAAGGCAAATGTTTGCAAGAGCTCTATGGAGAATAGTAGGATGTCCAGCTTGATGAAAGAGTAAATTTCACAATTCCCAAAGATACAGTGGAATTCTACATATGACCTAACAGGATAGAAGGATGAATTATGACTAATGTTAACTAAAAGGAGAAATAAGAATTCTTTTGCCATGTTGAAATTAGCAATTTAAGAAGGAAAGCAATTCTACACTCTACTCATCATTAAATATATCAGTTGGTGAAGCATATTTAAACCAAGAGCATGGAGAGTCCTGGGGCAGAAAAGTTTGACGCTGCTGGAGGAAATCTGACAACGAAAAATTCTGCAGTCTTCTAGGCTGCGTAGTCAAGGAGATGGCAATAATATAACTAGCTGTCCAATAATAATGATGGTTGACTTTTGTAGAATGCACTTTCAAAGTCTTTTTTGTTTCAAATTTGTTACTTTTAATTGCAAGTGTTATTACAAAGTCAGCTAGACAGATTAGAGATGTAAGTAGAAACATTAAAAATATATAAACTGGGCTTGGTGGCTCAGCCTGTAATCCCGCCCCTTGGGAGGCTGAGGTGAGTGGATTGCCTGAGCCCACGGATTTGAGACCCGCCTGGGCAACTTGGCGAGACCTCATCTCTACAATAAATCAAAAACTAGCTGGGCATGGTAGCTCGCGCCTGTAGTTCTGGCTCCTTGGAAGGCTGAGGCGGAAGAATCGCCAGAGGCCAGCAGATAGAGGCTGTGGTAACCGGGAGCGGCCACTGCACTCCAGTCTGGGTGACAGAGTGAGACTTCAACTCAAAAAAAAAAAAATATATATATATATATATAAAATGCTGTGAGGAATGTTTCTGTTTCTTTGGAGTTTGGGTAATTAAGGTTAATTTGCATAAAAACAAATATATTTGAAATCCTGTAAACATTTCTAAATTATGTACATGCTTATTCAGATCACTTAATAAAAATATAACATGCTAATATGTCATAAATTATAA